>CM030848.1:11102698-11360198 GCA_018105865.1 Metaphire vulgaris | reverse complement strand
TTGGCGTTTGACCAGTTAACCGTCAAGGTGATTAATCTAGGATTCCATGCTTACGTTTGAAAGAACCAAAAACGTGCTTCCACAAGGACCACAACAGCAGCTCTAGTAAATGCAGCGTTAGTTTGCGATGAGAAAATTTATTTGCAACTAGACGTGAGAGACATAAACTAACTAAGTACTCGTAAAGCTACTACTCCTGTATTTGTATTTGCTAGAATTCGTGTAATGACTTATTACACACTTGAACTGAAATATATATATATATATATATATATATATATATATATATATATATATATATGCGTGTGTGTGGTGTGTGTGTGTGTGTGTGTGTGTGTGTGTGTGTGTGTGTGTTTACCACGTTTAACATTAAAATTCCTTACACCTGTATGCTTTCGAAACTCAAGTTCAGTTGACCCAGTTACCCATGCACAGCGTAATCTCTGACGGGCAGATGGACCCTGAGGGGCCTTGAGCCGCCGGTTGGACATTGGGCTGACAACAATGACCGTCTTGGTGCACTTGTACCTAAGCCGGTTGGTAGGAAAAGGCGATGCATGGCAGCTCTTTGACCCTGAAATATGTTAATGTCACTTCGGGTCTATCCAATTGGGGTTCATCCATAGAATACGTACAATACAGCAATCTGCAAACACACAACCTTCATACTTTGACTTTTGAAATAATTCAGAGAAAATTAAAACCCTCGTTTGCGAAACTTTTCCTTCATATAGTGTTTTCCTTCATATAGTTTTGCAATTATGCAAAAATAACCAAAGTCTCAAAAATAATCCCATTTGTAGAGCGCTTGAATCTTTTCCATAGGCGCTATGGAAAACCTCTCGTCTTTCTTTTTTGAAAGATCGATCGATGCACATACATAGATCGTTTGAACGATTAATCGATTGATTATTTTAATAAATTTTTCATGGCTTGGTTTGTTTATTGCATATTATGATACGCGCACCGTTTTGCAAATATTTCAACCAGCACATTTCGGATAATGCTGGTCTACCACAGACATGCAACGAACTTTTTCCAGACACCACGACCATCGGAGCGGATTTTTCGTAGACTAACATCTTACGTTCTGCATTGACTTGTCAACGTTGTTGGCAGCACTTTGACTTTGGCCTTGGCCATGATGCGGCGCTATAGAAAATGTCAAGAACGATTACGATAACGATGGACATGGGCTGGGTCCACCATGGGTTGGGTCGGGTTTGGTTGAGTTGGGTCACAGTTTTTAATTTTTGGTGGGTTGGATTGGGTTGGGTTAATGTATTGGTGGGTTTGGTTGGGTTGTAACAAAGCAACCCAACATGAACTTGGGGCCGTCCATAACTGACGTCACGCGATTTTGGACCATTTTTGACCCCCTCCCCTCGTCACACTTCGTCACAAAAAGCCAGACCTCCCTCAAAAAGACGTCACAAAGCGCTGACCCCTATGTTCCATGTTAAAATTACACAATCTTTGAAATTTTAAAATCGTATATTGTTTAAAACAACTTAGCAACGTTTAAAATCTTATAAAGTTTACAAATCTTAGAAGAAATGTTTTAAATGGTGTACGGACATAAGCCCCTGGACATAAGTCCCCCGGACATTATTCCCCGGACATTAGCCCCCAGACATAAGCCCTCCCAAAGCAAAGGGTTAGTAGAATTAACGAAACTGTATGATATCTATCTAAACTATCCTGACTATATCATTTTTGGATATCTATCAATAATAATAATAAATTTATCCTGTGTCGGTTAGGGTTAGTGCACCCGCCTTTAGGGTTATCAAATGGGTTAAGAACATACTAAACGGTATTATATCTATCTAAAGTATCATAACGAAAGTATTCCGACTGGGGTACGGACATAAGCCCCCTGGACATAAGCCCCCGGACAAAAGCCCCCGGACATTAGCCCCCGGACATAAGCCCTCCCAAAGCAAAGGGTTAGTAGAATTAACGAAACTGTATTATATCTATCTAAACTAACCCGACTACAGTTTGGATATCTATCAATTTTTATCCTGTGTCGGTTAGGTTTAGTGCACCCGCCTCTAGGGTTATCAAATGGGTTAAGAACATACTAAACGGTATGATATCTATCGAAAGTATCATAACGAAAGTATCCCGACTATATAATTTATGGACGTCATTTATGGACGGCCCCTTGACATTGTGTTACTCAAACAACCCTGCTTGTATTTCAGCCAGCTCAGCTCAGTCTGAGCGAGACTTTTAGTCTGTTGAACGTTTCTTCACTTACTGCTTACGATCAAATACGTTTTTAACAAATTTTAATGCATGGGTTTGGTTGAATTTGACTAGTGATGGGTTGGCTTGCGTTGTCATGTAGCCCAGTTTCCGTGGGTTGGGTTGGGTTTGAAAAGTGATGGGTTGGATTGCGTCAGATATTTTCAATTTTACGTGGGTTGGGTTTGGTTGATGTTTTTTGGGTTGGGTTTTAAAAATGAACCCAAGTCCATGTCTGGTCTACCATGCAAGAAAGATAATTTGCGATTCCAACAACGTCATCCCGATATCGCACATTAATGGGCAGTAATCAGAACGAAAGTTCTTACTGAGCAGAAAGCATTCGCAGAAAGGCCAAAAAATTCGCCTTAACGAAATTTCTAGGCAATAGCGACTATCACAATTAGTTGTAACTGTTTTGGCGTAAATACCGAGATTAAAAATTAAAAATTGTCTGTCCATTAACTTCGCTAAAACCTTGTAGGCCTACATGATATATAGCGTTCATTGTGTTGCAAATCTGCCTCACGTTGCCTGTAACAAACTGCATCAGGAACATATAGGTAGGCAGTTAAGAAGGTAGTTTAGTGCAGTGGCGTAGGCAGGTCAAGTTCCAACGAGGTGCGGAAATATGAAAGTGCCGCCAGTGCGGCCCGTGTTAAAGTAAAAAAATTAGATTGCTAATGTCTCCAATAGTTCCGCCCTCGGAGGAATGCATGCAACATTTCAACCTGTAACATGATGCCTATTGGTATCTAAACAGTAATTTGAAACGCATAATAATAATAATTATTCACTCTCTCTCTATCCGTCACTAAATCTGTATTTTTGTCAGTTTTATTCTCTCTGTCTCTGTCTTTATCTGTTTTTCTTTCTCTGTCTGTCTCTCTCTTTCTGTCTCTCTCCCCCGCGCCGCGCCCTTGTGCTAGTTCATGGGTTACCCGCTTATCTGACAGTGTAGGTTGAATTCAATTGTATCCATCGCCTGTGCATACTGGCGTTCGATCCGATAACGGTCGCTTGTGTCGTGGGCAGATGATTCTTCGATCGCTTGTCGTATTATATCTGCCATGGATTTTCCTACACCCCACCCTGTTTTGGACAGACACCTTAGCCCTAAACCCCTTCCCAGTTTAAAAGAATCAATGTCAATGGGTGGTCGCTTAAGATAAGCAAAGATCCAGCTGGCGATCAACCCTCAACACTTCAGTTTAGACCATGCATAGCGGTCAGCGGAGTATCGTTGATTGAACTTGATTCAACGTCAAAATAGGAAATTGCGAATCGACCTGCTAACATAGCCTAATCTACAGTTACATAATCGATAAGGAATTGATATTAAGATAAACACTCGGCCAATTCACACTACAAGTCAAGTTCATGAAGTCACTCTCCCCTCACTGTGACAGGAAAATTCATTAATCGATACGAACAGATAACGCATTCACAGAAAATCAGCCAGATGCCTTGATAAGACCCCGAGAGCGGAAGATTTCCCAAAATCGCTCCAGCAATGGTTTAACGCAGACAGGCAGATTTAGTTATAGCCTATACTCAATCCGCCCGATACGGGGAGGTAAGGCACGATACGGAGAGATAAGGCTTCATCAGACATTCTGCCAGAGGAATTTTTAACGGTAGTGACAGGCGGTCCTCAATAGATTCTTTACTACTAGTAATCTAGTATGATACTATTGTACCTTTGGAACAAAAGTCTAACGAAAGTCTTGTTTAATTATGTCAAACTGGGAGACAGCCGGTCTATTTGGAACGGGTGTGTATATATATAGTCCGACCAACGCGCGCACAGTCACAGACGGTCATCGTATTCGTTGCGCAAGCATTGCTGTCTAAGCCGAAATTTTGAAGAAAAGCTATCTACACGTGACGTTGACACATCTGAAGATTTTCTGAACAGACATGGAGCCAAATCATTTCTATCGGGTAAGAAAACTGTTTCATCTGCACTTTACGATTATAAAATATCCAGATGTCAAGATCGTAATGTGACTGTGTACTTAACATTTCAAAACAAATATGCATTGAAAAACAGAAACTCAGATAGGCCATCAGAGTCATTATTGTCACTATATGTACTAGTCTATTAGTTGCGAAAGCCTTACAGATTCGTGGGATTGATTAATTATAAACGCTTCAATGACAATGCAGTTGCCGTAGGCCGCGAGTCGGTGAGCAGCAACACTGCATGGGCGCCCACGTAATTTTTGCCAGGAAGGGGAAAAAGGTTTAGGCTATTGGAATAATAATTTTTTACCAAAATAAACCAAGGAATAATTAGTAATAATTTTCAAATCCTATAAAGATAAAAATTCCGACAAGCAAATGGAAAAGGGTTATCACATTTCAACTTAAAGAATTTGAAATAATATGCCGGGTAAAAATAATATATTTAAACGATGAATGTACTATTTTTACATTAGAAAATTACTGCAAATCAGTCGACCAGAGCCCATCGAATGGTTGCCGCTGCGTTGAATAACGCTGCCCTTCAAGGCATCTCTGTGTCGATACGGAATAAGGAGACAAAATATTTGGAGAGAACCAGTATATTTGTTGTGTGTTATTGTTCAAGCATAAAAAGCATTAGTACGTACAGTTGTTTATCCGAGATCTGATGAATACTATGGACAATACATTAATCATTAGATTTGATTTATTTCGTAGTATTATTTGTTTTGACAATGAATAAATATACTGTTTAGATATCTTTTCCAATGCCAGTAAGAGCTCATGTTTTGATGTCTTGAATAAAGTTGCTACGGTTGGGTGTATTTCTGTGTTTTACTGTCAGAATACTTATTGGTTTTGTTAAGTAAGGCAGATATTTAGATTGCTTTGATTTATTGTTTTTTTTGTGTATAGGTTAACAGAAGCTGCTTAGTGCTTTTTTGATTTAATTGACAGGGGAAAATGAACCTTGTAAAGTGAAATGTCAATTGAGTATGAAAAGTCTTGTTTAAAGGACTTATTGTGCTCATGACGTCACGTTTTATATGTCTTAATAAATGATTATAATTGGAAAGAGTTGTCTTTCGTAATGTAATCGATCACGGCGCTATAGCTAATTTAGGCCTAGATGGAGGCGGTTTGACGCGAACAGTTTCTTTTATGGAAAAATACCTTACCGATAAACAAGTCCCAGTATTTTGATGATAGGGCGGCTTTTGGGCTACTTTGTCGACCAATGGTTCAGTTCCTATGGTTGGGATTGTCATGATTAGTTCAATTACCTTTAATACTAAATTAATTAATTAATTAGATATACAGTATACTTACTTACTTATATATAGTATCTACAAATGTTTGTACTAACAACCTCTGGGCGACCAATTGTTGCGGGATTTGATACAATTTCTGGCAAAACTCGTTGTGGGTCTCCGTCTGGGCGCTTACATCTCCGAGCTGGTTCAGGAAAAATTATTTCACGGACTCTCTTGCAAACTCGGACCAGCTCGCCTTGCACATTATTCCATGATCAATGACAAGTTCTATGTATGTATTATATCCATTTTGTAAGCCCTTTCCGTCCATTTTATATTATATATATGCGTCCATTACATAGACACATATAAGTATATATGCATATAAAGCTATAGATAGAAGAGTGCAGTGGTAACAACTTTGAAACTTTGAAAACTTAGAGCAGAATATATATATATATATATATATATATATATATATATATATTTTATATACATACACATATATTATCTCCATTTTTGAAGCCCTATCCATCCACTTTCAGAAGTTTGGCACGAACGGAGCAACGAAGGCAGTTATATATATATATATATATATATATATATATATATATGATAAGCATTTCTATACATTTCATATAGCATAAATACATGCTATATATATGCTGTCATATACATGCTGCCAGGTATATATCATACTAATATTATATAATTATGCTGCTTTAATATATATATATATATATATATGTATATGAGACCATACATGATAAGCATTTCTATACATTTCATATAGCATAAGTACATGTTATATATATGCTGCCATATACATGCTGCCAGGTATATATCATACTAATATTATATAATTATGCTGCTTTAATATATATATATATATATATGTATATGAGACTAAGTATGCTGTTGTATCTATATATGTGCTGTCATAATATATCATGTATGCTGTTGATATATATATATATACATATATATATATATACACACATATATATATATATATATATGTGTGTCATAAATATTATCGGCACACATATGCGCATAATATGTATAGAGATTATATACGGTATATATAGTTATTTTTTAATGCACTTAATATATATATCCTTATAATATATGTATATATGGTGATATGATCAGCATATTATATGGATTAGCAGCATATCCGATTGCCGCGCAGATAGCACATTTATCATTATCTATTTTCATAAAGGCCTATGCTTTATTAAATATTGCATATTATATTTTTATACTTGCTGTCACATATATATCATATTATATATTAGTGGCATTTACAGTATACATAAATACGTATATGCGCATAATATAAATATATATTAAATGATTATCATATGTTTGAATATTTATAAGTAGACCGTTTCCGTGAGGGGGAAATGGTCTTTTCCCCGGATATTTCAAATTCCCCCACCCGGAAATTTTGGCAAACTACATACTTACAGCTCTCCCACAGACCCCTAGCTGACTTTTTACCCCCCGGCCTTGTCAGTTTCCCCGTAGTCCATGAGTCTAGATTACCCACTTACTTACTTACACTGACATATAGGCCTATATATAGGCCCTATATTTATAGTAATAACAGCTTATTTTATCCTCTTGTACGGTTTAGCTAGCTATGGTAGGCCTATATATAATTTTCTCTATTGATACCCCATTAGAGGGCCGGCCCTTTTACCGTGCAATCGTCGAAAACATTTCAGTATAGGAAAATGCACGGGAAAAGGGCCGGCCCTTTTATACGGGTTTTATGGTTTAGTTTTGGATAAGGTGGCCGTGCATTTTTGTTATACTATGTGTTTCTAATAATTTTTCAAAATCGTTTCATCCATACTTAGACAGTACCTTTCTAAGTAATTTATCCAAATTTTGATGAAATATATATGATGCATCATTCGTGGATGATGATTTATTAAAACGGCCACTTTCCTAATTGATTTATTGTAAGGCCACCTAATCTGGGAAATAGCGTTATTATTATTATTATTATTATTATTATTATAACTTTTCACAAAGGCTTAGGCTACTTAGTCTCCTAAACCACTTAATTAAATCACATTATTATTAGGGCGTTCGTTTAGTTGATGTCCCTCGTTCTCGTACAGTCAATGGCGTTAGTGTGTAGTATGAAATGGTTGGGTGTGCTCGATTTCGAACACTGTAGATCGAAATTGAGAATGATATTGCTGGTTATTCTTGCAAAGGTTAAAGTAATGAAGATGGAACAAGAGGAAAATGTGGATTTTGCGGGAGATTTTCTTCAAATCGATTAGATTTTTGCATATCTAGGTCCTATACACCCTTTATTTGACAGGCCTTGAATTGGCTTCTCTCACGCAGCGAATTAATTGTAAAACTTGTTTTGATGTCTATCAAACCTGTTGTAGGCCCATAATGAACCAGATATCTTAATACGCGGCTCTTCCCTCGATCGCCCTACTAGGCCTTCCGCAAGATATTCGGCAGGTTACATCAGTGGTTTTCACCAGGGGCGTAGGGACGGAGAGAGGGTATATATACCCCCAAATCAGTCTGCCTTAAGGTTTTTTATGTGACTTACACGTGGTTATATGTGGTTTATATGGTTTATGTGGGTTATAGTTCAGATTTATACCCACCCAAAATATTTATACTCTCCCAAATGAAATTCCTGGCTACGCCCCTGATTATAAGCCTAAGCAGCGTGGCGTTAGGGAAATGCAGTAGACCCCCTGTTAACATGCACTTCAGGTGAGATGATAGACCAAAACTCCGTCTAATCGCAGTCCGTCTTGAATTCAGAGTTTGAGCCTTTAGCCTTGAGCCCTGCGTTAACACCGTTTAACTGTAGGCCTATTTAAAATTAGTAGAAACCGATTATAGCTTGGCCTAATGAAATTACATAGATAATTAGATGCAATGGTAGAAATATTCAAATATGGGACTGCTGGAAGGCCAGGAAGAGTCTGGGAGAATTATTATAGGACCCAGGCCCTAAGGAGAAATGTCTATGTAGGCCCTAGGTCTAATTTTGACATTAGGCCTACAGATTTGGTTCTAGTATGTATATAGGCCTAAGTCTATAGGCCTTTATAAATATTTATATCGCGCAAAACGAAACAAATAGAAAATAACACAGTGCAAACATAACAAATTATAGAAACATAGGGGACCTAAAGACATAATCTAATCTAATCTTAAACTTCTATAGCGCCACTTTCATAATGCACAGGAGCATCAACCGATGGCACACCAAATCCAAATCACTAAAGATCCAGGTCAAATCCAGGGTATTCGGCCGAACAAACGGGTGACAGTCTATGGTGGATAAGCCCGGTCAAAAAGATGGGTCTTTAATCTTGCTCTAAAAATTTGTAATGAATCTGCAATGCGAACATGCTGAGGCAATGAGTTCCAGAGTTTTGGGGCGGCCACTGAGAAAGCACGAGAACCAAGAACTGTCCGAGTATGGGAGATGGAGAGAACTATTGCAGATGAGGATCTGGTCGAGTATTTGTTTGCTTGTACAGAAAGTTTTGAAAGAAGGTAACTGGGTTCTTTGTAGTAAAGTGTTTTGTATACCTGAAGGCAGATTCTAAGGCAGAATATGGTACTCATACATATTGTCGACGTATCTGACAAGCTCACGCAATATTCCTTTAGGCCCAGTGGCGTAGCCAGGATTTCCGGAAGGGGGGGGTTGAAAAAAATTTCTTCAATAGCCGCCAAGGAGGTTTTCACCCAAAAAATTGCCAAAAATCGCCTCAAAAAATAAAAATTGCATGGGAATACATTTAAAAATTTTTTCCGCCGTCCAAGGGGGGGTTAACCCCAAACCCCCGTGGCTACGCCACTGTTTAGGCCTACAGGCCCTACTAACTTACTAAGTCTTATGCAACACAGACTGACTATAGGGCCTAGGCGTATAGATTAGTATCTATCCAGAAATTTAGCATGCCAATTACTAATTATCACTTTAAACGGATAAATTTTAAACAAATTATTATATAAATATTATGAATAATAATAATAACAATTATTATTATTATTATTACTGTATTTACGCTGACGCTACTCATAGACTTTATATTATAATAAATCCATAGTGATGAATAAATCTATGGTCGCTACTGGCGGCTCAAAAAAAGAAATAAGGTCTCTAGTGTTTACTTTATATTCGCCAGAAGAACTTATAGCACACTCATAGCAATGAACTAAAGCTGCCGTAGGCTTTAGTTCTTTGCGGCTTTAGTTCTTTGCTCCTAGTATTATATAAGGACTATGAGCACACTTAAGGTCTATAAGTAAAAAAGTAAAATCTCGTTAATTTCTAAAGCGCTTTCAAAAGATGCACCGAAGTAGCTCCTTATTCCTACGCGCTCAATCTCAAATGAAGTAGCTATAGCCAAAGGTGGGTCATTCATGCCGGGTCATTTAATCAGAAGGGCAAGTGGGCAGGATGCTATAGCTATGGAGGAAATGATTTTATAAAGAGAAATGATTTTAGTTTAGAAAGAAAAACATGAGGAGATGTTGCAAGAAGGGGAGAAAATTGTGACTCAGAGTTTGTTATTTGGCTTTGATGTAGACAGCGAAGGGATATTGGAATTGAGTTCCAAAGCTCAGGTGCCGCATATGAAAAAGCACGATTGCAAATTTTGAGAGATGATTGATTCAGAGGTCGAAGGAGAGTTACATGTGAAGAGGATCTAGTAGATCCAGGTTGTTGTGGAATTATCAGATTTCTTAGGTAGACTGGTTTTGATGTATGAAGTGAGTTATAAGTCATCGATATTATTTTATATTCAATGCGTTCTGTTATTTTGAGCCAGTGGAGAGATTTGAGTAATGGTGTAATGTGGCAAAATTTAGGCGATTTAGTTACTGCACGAGCTAAGGCATTTTGAATCGATTGAGTTTACATATGGAAGCCTTTGGAAGATTGTGAAACAGTGAGTTGCAGTAGTCTAACTTAGAGTGAACTATTGAAGTGGCAATAGTGGAAGCAGTTTTAATATCAAGGTAGGGACGAAGGCGACGTAGATCACGAATGTGAGCATAACAGGTTTTGATAGTTGAGATATGTGAGCTTCAAAATTTAGGGAGGAGTCAAAAGTAAATCCAAGATTTTTGCAGTTGGAACAGGGTTATTATTGTATCTGGGGCTAAAATCAGTGTGGGATTTTCAATTTTTTCAGTTGTTGTGGCAGTCCAAATAAGAGAAATTCTGTTTTGGAGGGATTGAGGGCAAGGAGATTAGCTGACATCCACGATGAGATTGACAAAAATGCTGACTCTAGTTCAGAGATTGATGCCTTAAAGGAAGATGGAGTAAACGAAAGAAATAATTGAGTGTCATCTGCATAAAGTTGATGATTCAATTTGAGAGAGTTGATTAAGGATGACAGTGGGGTAGTGTAGAGACTGAACAAAACCGGTCCAAGGACAGATCCTTGTGGTACTCCATAGTATAGATCGGAAGGTGATGAAGTTTGATTCTGGCATGAAACTTGAAAAGATCTAGATTGGAGATAGGATTGGAACCAGCGGTGAGCTACAGAAGATATTCCAAACCAGAGGGAAAGGCGTTTCAGTAGGATTTTGTGATCTATAGTATCAAAGGCAGCAGAAAGATCAAGGAGACAGAGTCTATAGCTATTGAAGAGCCAGACATTTACTAATTGGCCTAATAATAATAATAATAATAATAATAATAATAATAATAATAATAATAATAATAATAATAATAATAATAATAATAATAATAATAATAATAATAATAATAATAATAATGCTGAAGTTAGAGTGATTGGGTAGGATCTGCCCTCTGGTGAGATTCAGTGAGAACTTGAGTCCTCTTATCGATGTTTTATCGATGTCCTTATCTATGCCCTAATCTAGGACCTTGTGACACATCTGAGAAAAGGCGATGATCCACAGTCTTAGTGAGGAGACGGATGATCGGCGGAGGCATTCTGAGAGCGTTGTGTGATGCATGGATCATCGGTCCAGATCGTGGTCTGGTCGTGCCGATCGTCTCTTGAGTTGATCGAACGGTCGCTGCTGGACTGTTTAACGGCGGTCTCGGGTCTCGTGCGACGAGGGTGTCGTCTCGGTGGGTGGTGGGGCTTTAAACGGCCGTCGACGGCGAGGGTCGTTAGGGAAGGGTGGCGATATGGCCGAGGGGAGTAACGGAGCGGTCGCCGGTTTGTTTATGCTTAACGACGATGCCGGATCGGACGACGAATACGATTATCTACCGATACCCGACGTCGATGAATACCTCGGGAGTCTCGGGGCCACAGGGCACCCGCCAGGTGAGCACATTTTTACCACGCGCTCTTATTGTTAATCTTTATATAGCGCCAGTGTTTGGTGTCTTTTGACCCGCCGTATAATTTGGCTACTGTCCGAGTCTGCTTAAGATGCTTATAGTGATACTGCCTAAGTTTGATCTGGCTGTGCTTGGTGTATCCTGCGAGCTTGGTTTTTTCATCTGGTTCTTTGTGGTATTTGCTGTGTTGGTGCAAAGTGTAACTTTCAGTTTGCAACTTTTTTGACCGTATTCACTTGCATAATTTCACATCTTTTCACATTGCTAGTGCTGAACTAAATAAGGTCAAGAGACCAGTGTGTGTGAAAAGTTTGCCGTTATGTAGAACTGAAAGCTCTTTATTTCACTACTTCAGTTGTCATGTTAATTTGCAAGGAGCATAAGTGGTAAGCACCTTACTTTTTTAGAGCTCAGCTTTCTGCATGGACAGCTTCTGCCTTGTCATGTAGCTGGTGTCACGTAATGGAATGAAATAGCATGCCATTAGCTGTGTCAATGGTTTTACATGTCAATGATGTAGTATTCTTGTGTTTGGTTAATTCAATGTTCTACTGTACAATGATTAGCATTGTTTTAGTGTGCAATTTGTAATAAATGCATTGCCATTGGTCAATTTATTGACTAAAAGTATGAGGGTGGAGTACAGGTGCACAGCCTAAATTTCTCAACATCAGTGATGGTCAAACAGACAGATAAAATATGTTTGCCATTTGGGGAGTTTTTCTCAAACAGTGAGAGTGATCATCCTCACCCAGTGACAAGGTATATCTTAAAATATGCCTATGATGAAAAGACTTCTGAATTGTGGATTGACCACATTAGAAAGGTGAAGAGAGAAAGAGGAGGATTTAATAGAAACATACAAAATAATGACTGGGAAAATAGATGTGCCATAAGATCGATTCTTTACATTGGCACACTGTACCAGCACAAGAGGCCACACATGCAAATTGTTCAGGCACAAGGTGGAACCAAGAAAGAAACATTTTAGTGCAAAGGATATGTAATAAACTGATGTTTGTGAGCAGCACACTGAAATGGAACAAGTACCAATGACTGTTTTGATTACACTTTCATTGCTTGATCTGTTATGTGATGATAGTGCCAGTGTAAAGGTGTTAGAGAAATTGTGTGATCTATCTACTGAATCACCCAATTTATTATGCTGGATTCATTGTATCTTGCTTTTATTCTTTATTAGTTAATCATTATTATATTATTTGCTAATGTCAGGCATATTTTTTATTTTTACTTATTACTGACTCATCTGCATGCATTTTCAATTGCAAACATTATAAATTGTTGTTTTTGTTGAAGCCAGTGAAGCAGCATGAATGTCATTGAACTTCATTTCTTAGGGCTCGTCCATATAGTAGGTACGCAAAAATGGCATATTTTCAACCACCTCCCTCAGTTTGCACACTGTACATATGCACAATCCCCTAAATCTAACCCCCTCACCCACTCAGTGTGTATGTACTATATGGATGGACCCTTATGAATGCCAAGAAAGTACCGGTAGTCTGGTTAAGATGTTTGCATTGAAAACAATAACAGATCATGTCATGATAGTTACGGTACTAATCTGGCTTTTTATATTACTGTGGACCTACTAGTTGAGCCAAAGCCAGAACTAAATTGGAAATTACCTAATACATCAATTCAGGCAATGAAAACATTGAACAAATCCAATTTTAACTTTGTCCAGATCTAACAATACTTCTACTCGATGATATGCTTTAAAATATTTGAAAAATCAATTCAATAAAAATTTCACTTCAGATGTGAGTTTCCTAAACTGATTTTTCTAGTTTCAAATTATGTCCTGAGTTGGTTTATATTAGTACTGATTTTTCTACAGAATCTTATATTTATAATTATGAAGACACACACCCATCTCTAATTCTTCTTTAAGCCTTCACTTCACTCAGACGTCATTGGTTTTGTGTCTTTTGTCTATGCAGAGAGATCAAGATAATAGTATGACAACTTGACAAGTGCTGATTTTTATCTGAATTGATATTTAAGAACAATATACTGGTGTCTTAGCTCTTAAGATGTTGTTATGCTACCTATCAGGGTGCAGCTTATCTGACTGGCTGTTTGAAATATTTGCCAAAGCTGAGAGCTAGTTATGGGTAGGCGGCAGACAGATAAAGCGAATCTACCTGTATGAATTGATAAAGCTGAGTGCTCATAAATTATTTTGCACCCTGCGCTTGCTTGGTACGGGGCTTAGTACGCCAGAGTGCTGTTTATTGAAGGGAATATTGCTGTCCTGAATCAGATGCCTTTTTTACACTGAGCTACATATCTATTTTGTATTCTTGCGTGTTATACATTCTTGTGTGCTAATGCTAATGTTCATCTATCTGTTTGCCTTTGATTGCTTTATTTGTGTCTTGGCATACTCCCCAACTGATCAACAGATCACCATTTTCAAAAAGTGTATTGATCCATTTAAAGTCGATCAAGCCCTTAGTGCAGATATTTTCCATAAAAGCACACACACATCCATAGCAAAGTATCAAAAGTTATAGGCCTAAACAGCTAGAGGTCCAAAGGCAAATCGACATAGGAAACATGCCATTGTCATAAGAAATTAAAAAATATATTTTAATACAATCAATTTCTGTCAATTTCAGTAGTGGATGCTAGCCCTCTGGACCACATAACTCAAAGATTTAGTCGCTCCTTCCAAAGTATCAAAAGTTGTAGGCCTAAACAGCTAGAGGTCCATAGGCAAAACGACATCGAAAAAATACCATTGTCATAAGAAATTAAAAATTATATTTTAATAGCAATCAATTTCTGCCAATTTCAGTAGTGGGTGCTAGCCCTCTGGACCATATAACTAAAATATTTAGTCGCTCCTTCCAAAGTATGAAAAGTTATAGGCCTAAACAGCTAGAGGTCCATAGGCAAAATGACATAGAAAAAATGCCATTGTCATAAGAAATTAAAAAATATGTTTTAATAGCAATCAATTTCTGCCTATTTCAGTAGAGGGTGCTAGCCCTCTGGACCATGTAGCTCAAAGATTTAGTCGCTCCTTCCAAGATATCAAAAGTTATAGGCCTAAGCAACTAGAAGTCCTTAGACAAAACGACATAGAAAAATGCCATTGTCATAAGAAATATATTTTAATAGCAATCAATTTCTGCCAATTTCAGTAGTGGGTGCTAGCCCTCTGGACCATATAACTCAAAGATTTAGTCGCTCCTTCCAAAGTATGAAAAGTTATAGGCCTAAACAGCTAGAGCCTCATTTGCATTGTTAATGTTGCAACGTCAATGCTTTCATGATCTGAAGGAAACTGACCGAAAAACAACTGCCTTCTTAGTTTCCACTTTAATCCTGTCAAGGATAGACTGCTGTAACTAACTTCTTTCTGGCTTCCGAGGCATTACTGGGTACATTGAATCCAGTTCAACATGTCATGAATATTGGTCCAAGACTCGTGCCAGGCTCAGACCTCATGGCCTTGTGATGTTGATGGCTGTATGGCAAGAATTGCACTGGCTTAGGATACTCTGCTAATGAGTAGAAGTTGTAACTCTTGGTACATTTAACTGCTTCCATATGTAGCTATGTACCGTAAACTCCAATCGATTCAAAATGCCTTAGCTCGTGCAGTAACTAAATCACCTAAATTCTGCCACATTATGCCATTACTCAAATCTCTCCACTGGCTCAAAATAGCAGAGTGCATTACTTCATACATCAAAACCAGTCTACCTAAGAAATCTGATAATTCCACAACAACCTCAATCTACTAGATCTTCTTCTCATGTAACTCTCCTTCGACCTCTGAATCAATCAACTCTAAAAATTTGCAATCGTGCTTTTTCATACGCGGCACCAGAGCTTTGGAACTCAACTCCAATATCCCTCCTCCGTCTACATCAAAGCCAAATAACAAACTCTGAGTCACAATTTTTCCCCTTCTTGCAACATCTCCTCATGTTTTTCTTTCTAAACCAAAATCATTTCTCTTCAAAAAATCATTTCCTCCATAGCTGCAACGTCCCACCCACTCGCCCTTTTGATTAAATGACCTGGCATGAATGACCCCACCTTTGGCTATAGCTACTTCATTTTGAGATTAAGCGCACAGGAATAAGGATCTACTTCGGTGCATCTTTTGAAAGCGCTATAGAAGTTAACGAGATTTTACTGACTTACTTACTTAAAAGGCCACAGTTTGAGTAGCACTGGTGTAGCCTATCAGATGATGTGTTGAGGGACGTGCCACAGTGGCAGTCCATAGTTCTTGGCCTTTTGCATGGTGGCCATTGCCCCCCCACATTTATGATAAATATTTATTTATGCTTAAATTTCTTATAATTATGATAACAGTAAACAATACTGAAATGTAATGAAGGAAGAAAGTTTGGCAGTGTGTGACAGTTCAAGGATTTTGATGAGATTCTTAATATAAAGGATCTGAAGGTTCTGCAGTCATTGCATTAGTTACCGTCAAGTTAACTACCGTATTTGCGGATTTAAAGTTTCCTTGTTATTTCTTTCCAGGTCCCAGAAGAATACCATTTAATTACATACACATGAAGCCATTACCACTTGACAGGAGTGAGAGATTGTGCTTCATGCCAGGTCATGAGATCTCTGTGAAGATTACCAACATTGAAGGAGGTGATCATACAAAGATTCTCAATCCAAACTTGTGAGTTTATTATTTTTGGAGACCGCCTTCTGTCTTTTTTTGATAATAATGCTTCCTTTTCAGTTTTCTATGTTTCTAGAAATGTTGCAGAACTGACATTGCTCATCACCTTGTAGTTGATGTTATGAATGGTGATTCCTTTTTATTTCATTGTGTAGTCTTGGTTGGCAAAATCATTTAGCACTGCAAGATGCAATGAAGTAATGTTGATGTTCTATTTTAGAAAAAATCAGCAGAGTATTTTAAAGTTGAAATTAACTATTAAGGGATTGTTTTGGGTCAATTCTGTGATTTTTGGTCTATGCATATTGTATTTAAAAAATGGTGTCAGCCCTTCAATTTTCAGATCAAAGCCATTTGGGTCTATTCTTAAACATTTGGCCTATATAATGAATGGATATAGAAAAATTGATTAGTGGTACAGTTGATTGTGCAAACACAATTAATTGGCTGCTGATTACTTAGCTGTTATCATGGCCTGATCTTCTCAAGAAGCCAAATAATTTCCAACTCTTTTTGCCTTCGGGTTGACTTTATCAGTTTCTTCAATCTTCTAAGTGGCGGCAGGTATGCTGTTTTTCTCCTTCTGACAGGTATGTGATTGAGGTGTCTCACGGTGAATTTAAGTGGACAGTGAGACGAAGGCACAAACATTTTCGAAGTCTTCACGACTCTCTCTACCGATTCAAACTGCAGACGACTATACCCATGCCAACCAGGGAGTATGTTTATCTGTCTATAAATCAAAGATTAGATAAGAGATGACCATATCAGTCATTGACCAGTTGCTTGGACTATTATTAGAACAGATTCATAAAAAAGACTAGCTTTAAAGAAGGACTTAGTTTAGTAACACCTGTGCTTCTGAGCATTATGTAAAATTTACTGTTTGCAAACTTCCTTGAAGTCCTTTAATTTCTCTAGTATTTTGATAAGTGTCTTCATAGCATATCTATTCATTTAATATTTTATTCTATTATTTGTATTATTCATTTGAAATTTTATTCATTTATTTTACTATATTTGCCTGCTCATATTAAGCATCGAGCTTATCAGTTTGACAATGATGTAACATCAGATAATTTGTGTTATCAGTGTGTTCAAAATTCTACTATGACCAGAAAGTGAATTCTTGATGGTTAGACCATTTCACCAGATAAAAGTCAGCAAGTTGGATGTCTTCATAGATTTCCATAGCTGTTTGAAATTCTTCTTACACACTGTGTAGTGATTGATATATTGTTTTATGTAATTCCTTGCTCTGAAAAGCACAGTAGGGGCCTATGATGTGTCATAAAATGCATATTTTGTGCAGCCTACATGATAGTGTGAGTGGCTTTCAGGAAGCATCTGACTGCTTCTACCATTATTAAATGAAAGCAACATTTGGTTTGCTTGTAAATTAAAGCTGTTTGCTGTCTCTGTTTCCTCTTGCATAATTGCTTATTACGCATGGCACCTGGTTCAGATTGAGTTGAAGTGCTTTTTTGAAAGAGTATTTTTCGATTTGCAAGCAGTGTTCGGGTTTATTTGGTTACATTTGGCCATGCCCCCAGCCTTTTGAGATGATCTGCTTTCTGATGGCAGAAAATTTCGGTGTTTGGTCACCATTAATCTGTATCATGTTCTAACTTAGGTGCACTGATTATATATTATATATAATTATACTGCACAGAGTATATACAATTATACATATATACAAAAAAGGCTTTTACTCTGATAACAAGCTACACGTGACCCCATAGTCTAAAAGGATTTCTTCAGCTTCAAGTAACCTGTCTTCACCCATTCTGTTGTGTGTGTGTGTGTGTGTGTGTGTGCGTGTGCAGTGGCATAGCCAAGGGGGTTTGGGGGTTAAAACCCCCTTTGGGCGCCGAGGGAAAAATTTTTAAATGTGTTTCCATGCATTTTTAATTTTGATAGGCTAATTTTTCCAAGGTAAAGTGTATGACTTTTTTTGCTTTTCGGAAAGACATAGGATAGAATACATGGGATGACCTTTTTTTTGCTTGTCAAGATTTTTCGAAAGTTGGTTACAGTCAAAAGTCAAAACCAAACCTCCCTCCCTTCCGGAAATCCTGGCTATACCACTGTGTGTGTGTGTGTGTGCGCGCATGTGTGTGCACGTACATACACGGACATAGGATGAAAGACTCTTTGTTCTATTTTGGACAGTATTTTACAAGTGAGCTGCATTACTACCGGGTACTCATAAACACCAGAAGCAGTTATTGATTGAGGCCAGTTCCTATTGTTTTATTGCTCTGTGTTTCAATTGACCAAGTGCTGCCGCTGCTGCAGACGACCATTTACCACCTACGGATTTCTTTTGAATGTGACTCTGCGATCAATGCAAAGCCATTCGCTGTTCAAGGCATTGGACTCCATCATTCAGAGATTTTTCTGACATTTTGTCACAGCTCTTAAATTATAGCTGTTTATTTATGAGATTTGTTTTTATGTCTTTTTTATATTTGTTTTTTCTTGCCGCATATAAATTGAATGGACCTATAAAAAAATTAAGGTTACATAAGCTGCAAAAGATTGTAAAATCCGAGGAAATTACTGCATTTGCTATGCATTATTTGTTGAGTTTATATGGCATAAATATTGACGTGCAGCCATGGTTTGAATCTGTTGGTAAGGAGTTTGAACATGACGTCATCTCATTCAAGTGACTGTGATGGTTGTTGAAGTTGCTTATGACTTTGGCTGTTACCCTGTCCATTGTGCTATAATAATGGCTTGATTACAATAATAATAATAATAAATAATAATAATAATAATCTACTACTACTACTACTACTACTACTACAATTAACCATAATGTGTCAGTGCTGCAATACCATTTACCACCTACGCGGAAGTTAGTAGAGTGGTAACAGCATTGGACAATGGAGCAGAAGGTCGAGTTTTCAACATTTTGTCACAGCCCTAAGGTGTAGCTTTTAGCCTTTTGTTTTATGTCTCGTTTTTCTTGGCAAATGAGCAATGGACTATTCTAAACTGCAAAAGTAAACAGGCGCGTTGCATTTGAGCATTACTTGGCCCCATATCATGTAACCTTGCACCAGTCGCCTGGCTGAGGGCCTCATCTCATTCAACGGAGAATAATGGCGCCAATACTATGAGCCGTGAGGTTCGCCTTGAGTGCTCGGGAAGGACTTTACATGGCAATATTCATTATAATAAATTCCTGAAAAAGAGATAAAACATTAATATGCAAAATAAACAGTTTCCTGTGACTACTGGTACTTACAGTGTACCTGTAGTTATACTTGGACTGGTTAGTTATAGAACACAGAAGCTGCTAGACACTGAGGAAGGCAAAACTCTATTGAAAGGTCACTGAAATGACTAATCTTGAACAGGTGCTATAAAATTCCTATGTACTGCATAGTAAAGAGGGATTTGGGTTATATAGGTGAAGAATTTTCATGTTCTAATTGAAACAAATTTATAGGAGGAGTTTGTGTTTGCTTATTTGCTACTGAATTTTTAAAGATTGCACTCATATATGTTGGTACTTAGTTTCTGTTATGAAGTTATTTGTCAATCACCTGCATACATTTTTACTGCCATTTGGTTTGAAATTGCAATAAAACCTATTAAATTTAGCAGCCAAGGAGAACTTCATGCTGTATGATATTAAATAAGTAAATAAAACAAAATTTCTATATTTCTATAAATGGGGTTAACATTAGGAGAAATTTTATACATGGATTTATACGTGGATCTGGTAATTAATTAATTAATGAGAGGAAATAAAAATACAGTGACAGGATGAGGTGTAGTGCATTGAGAAGGAATGACATTACTGGTAAGTAGTTTTGACAGTGTTATGACCAGGAATTTGAGACAGGCTCTGATCAGTTGGATTTCCAGGTCTCGGTAAGTAAGTCTGAAACCGTGGGTGCCCGCACGTTAGAGTAAGAGGGGGCACTTGCTCCCCTGGAAAATGCAGATACCAATATTTTCACAGTGGAATTTGAAGAAAAAAAACTTGCAAAAATATTAATCATGACGATTGTGTTTGACCCCCTAGAAGAATTTCTGTGAGTACCGGTACCCATGCCTGAAACATCTGTGAGCTGTCATACACAAAGTCTTGAGAAATTTGAATAGAAACTGCCTTGTGTTTTACAGTTTGGATCCTTAAGTCTTTGCCTACTGAATGTAGATGTGTGTGTATGTAGCAGATTTGTTAATTTTCTGGTGGTGTATTGTGTTTTTGTTGTGTAGAGCACGAGATCGACGAAAGACCTTTGCTAAGACAAAGGACTTGACAAAGTTTCCAAAGCGTCCCGAACCTCTTGTTCGAGACATAGAAGAGAGAAAAGTACTTCAATTAACCCCTTAACTGGGGATCCCAGATATATCCGTCCATTTTACATTGAGTTACAGTTAAATACACGGTTAAGGGGTTAATGCATCTGCTTATATGTTATGACATAACATTAACTAAGTTTTGATGTGGTAGGACTTAGGCAAGACGTTTAGGTAGTGCTGAAAAATACAGGCTATGAAAATACCATTGAGGGGAAATCAAGAATGGAGAATATGCAAATTCAGCTGGTGTTTGAGAGAAAGTACAGTACATTGCCTAAATTTTCATTATGCCTTTAGATTATATTTGATTGTATCTTGATTGATTTTGATTATAATAAAGAAATCTAATTTTGCTTCTTTATAAATTATATATATTTTTATTATAGTTGTTTTATTGGACAAATCGCTTAGAATTTTAGCACATTCATTTCCATCTTTGCTAGAATTTATGGGTTTTAGTAGCAATATCTGGCATTACTTTTTCCAGTATGCTTACAGTTCAGCCCTTAAGTTGTCATTAATTTTGCAATGGCAGAGGGCAATAGTTTTTCCGATTGGTAGGTTTATTGCTGGTGTTGTTGTATGTAGATTTGTTGGTTGTAAAATGCTAGTGTTATTCAAAGTATAAGGCTATGAACATAGCATAAATTGCTTATTATGCACGTGTCATGGCATCATTTCTTATTTTTGCTGCTTTTAACAGAAGCTGCTGGAAAATTATCTTCAAAGTGTCCTTAGATGTCCTTTCTATCGACATCTTCCAGAAACGGTAAAATGTCTCATCTTTAGCTATTGTTGTTGCAAAAATAGAGATTAAAAATGTATAAAGATTGTTGTGTTGTTAACATTGAGGATTTCGATTCTGAAATTGTTTGATATCTTATGATTATTGATGATTATTATGATATGTGGTTATATTTTCTTTGAATATGCTACAGTGGTTTTATCCAGACTCCAGGGCTTTTTGGGGGTGGGGGGGATTGACTTGGCTGGAGGGGAAGAGACTTAGTTCAATGCAAAAATTTGTGTCCGTGCTGAAATTTTTCCGGGGAATTTTGAGGTTTGGAGGGATCTCCCCCTAACAGGCCTGGATAAAAAATGGTTAGTTAGTTAATAAGCCAATTTATATAGCGCTATAGTGATAGCAGGCCAAGATCAAGAGCGCTTTACACATTGCACTTAACCCCTTAACTGGGGATCCCGGATATATCCGTCCATTTTACATTGAGTTACAGTTAAATACACGGTTAAGAGGTTAAATGAGATACTGAACAAATGCGACTTTAGTCTGGTAGTGAACATTTCAAGACTATTCGTGTTTGGTCACAATGTCGGGCAGCGAATTCCAGAGGAGGGGATTCCCCCGGGTGAAAGACCTCTCCCCAAATTTCACTGTCTTAGACAGAATGGTATGCAGTAGTTTTCACCCCTTTGAACCATTGTTGTTTTTCCATTGTCCTTTTATGATTTTCAAATTAGAAAGTGTAGTCTGTTTTAGACAATCACCTTCTTATAGACTGTAGGGTTATTCCAGACCATGATATCTTGCACAGCCATGCGAATAATGTGCTGATTTATTTTTGTCACCATGATATAAAAGGCAGGTATTGTTGACTTGTTGAGCTGACTGTATTATGCACTAGAGTGTGGTCCATAATTGACATGATAGAAATTTTACTTTCTTAGATCGTCTTTTTGTAGGCCTTCACATCATTTCCACAGTGCAATATCTTGCACAGCCATGAGAATAATGCATTGATTTTCGTGGCAGTAACCGATATTACTAATCTAAATGTATTGAAGAAACTGTAGATCAGGCCTGTAAGCTAGTCAGCTTAAATGAGGGTTCAGTGATGTTGTTGGTTTGTGAGAACCAGTCAGTAGTTTGACAAAAAGGCATATGTGAACTTGATCTGGCTGTAAAAATAGTTAAACTTCAGGAATCTAATGCATTGCAAGCAAACGTCTGGTTTGCTTAATCGCTGGTTGTTGCACATATTTAAGTTCAGATTTACAGGATCAAGTTGGAGAAAGAAGTATTAGCCAAGAATGAATCTCTGAGGATATAAATATATTTCTTGGATGGATTTCCGCTTTCCATTGTTGCCGTCATCAGAAATTCAATGTCTGAAAAAGATTACTATGATTTTTCTCTGTGTTTGCGTTTGCAGTTGAAATTTCTTGAAGTCAGTCATCTGTCGTTCATCAGTGGACTTGGCGAGAAGTTCAAGGAGGGCATGGTGGAGAAGCGGTCGGGCGGGAGACGCATTGCTCTTCACTGCTGCTCCTGCTTCGACTGCTGCCAGGGAGGCCAGTGGCAAGAGAGGTTAGTTGATCAATGTTTGGGTCTTGTAGTTCTTGTAACGGCAGTTATTGCTTTACAGTTAATTTTATCATTTTGGTCTGATGCTTGTTAAGCTCAGGGGCATAGCCAGGAATTTGATTGGGGGTGTAATTTTTTGGGGGAGTACATTGCTATATATATATATTATATAATATATGTACATAATTATATTATATAATATATATTATATATTATACTTGCTATATATATGTGTATATATGTTATATATATACTATATTATATGTACTGATTTTGGGGTATATATACCGATATACTCCCCCGTCGCTATGCACGTGATTAAGCTTGAGGAGCTGCAAAAATATGGATAGAGTTGAAATATTGAAAGTTACTAAAATGTTCTGGAAGACATAATTGGAACAAAATAATTAGAATTTCATAGCTCTGTGTTGTAGAATTTTGTGATCATTGCATGTGCATTGTGCGGAGTTCAGTCGTAGAAGTTTTGCGTGCATCATTCACTTGTCTGTCATCATTGTAATGTGGCTGTGCAGCACATTTCAGATATGCAGGGTGGTGCAAAAAAACCGGACTAGTCACATTTAGGTTTGCATTTAATATAGTCCAGTTTTTTTTTGCACCACCCTGAGTATGTGTCACAATCTAGTATTAAGACTGCACATTGTTTACAGTGGCGTCTATGTCATACCAGTCATGGAGTTTGTCAGTCACATGTCTGCCTTGGTGGCTGTCTCAGTTGAGCATCAGCTCTGAAGCCCGGAATGTTCTATTGTTCTATTGTTCAATATCTGGGTGGCCAGAGATTTTATTTTTCAGGCAGTCACATGTCTGTCGGCATGGAGTGGAAGTTAAAGTGGTTTGTGTAATGTATCAAGTTTCACTGTTCACTGAAATGCTTGCTGTGATAGACAGTGAATCTGTCTGTAGTGGCTGTCTACCAAGGATGGCAGCAATAATACATACCTGACAAAGCAGCTGCACACAATTATCAAAACATGTACTGCTGGTTGGTCATAGGAGCTCAGGGCAGGACAGAAAGTGATTGAGGGTGAGAAAATAGTTATAGAGAAAAACTAATATGTAGAAATTAGGCTTTGACGAGCGCTATAGAAGTTAGGTTGCTTAAATTATAGAGATTTGTATACATTGTATGTTACTTGCTTAGCGTAGATTGACTTTATGTTGAACTTTATATGACCATGACTATGAATTATTTTACAGTTATATGAGATGATGCAACAGAAACTCTTTGATTGATAAATTGATTGCTTAAACTTTGAATTAATAATATTGCTTTCATAGTGTTGTAGTTTTTATTTGTTGATTTTATTCTAAGAAACATTTGCTTGTAATAAAACAACAATTAAATTTGTAGGGAAATAGATCTGTTAATCAAGGACAGGTATGATGAGTTTTGACTTGCATGTATGGCTAATAGAGGAGTCCACTGTACTTAATTTCACATATATGGCTAACTTTGGTTTGCACTCTTACTGACTATTTTGGCCGTGAAGCTACAGCTACCAGAACCTGTTTAATTTATAGCTGCATTTATTATTGTTTTGTTTGTCTTCATTAGAACCAAATCGGTTTTAGTTACAAGACAATAGTTTTCCTTATATTCTTGTCATTTTGGCAGATTTCTCAATGCTTGCTTTTCTGTAATGGAGACTTTTTTGCATCTACTAACAAAACCCTGCAATGGACCTGCATGTGAATTTATCAGGAGACTTATACTAATTGTTATTCCATTATTGGGGATATGACTGAATTCTAAATCAGCATTATTTCCTACATTTTGTTGTCTGACTTGGTTTTTTGAAAATTAATTTTGTTTAAATTAATTATTTTTGGTGAAATCTGGCTTGAAGTAGTCTCTCATGCCCAAGTCTACTTTGGATTTGCTAATTAGTTTTGAAATGACCATTTCACAAGTATGGCAATGGTATGAAAACACCAGCTGTACAGTGAAACCCGCTTAATTGCAAAGGTGCCGTGCAAGCCTTGCTTATGCGATTAACTGGGCTATGCGAATAGCCGGGACGTCTGATAATTAATTGTACGCACAAAACACTGGTTCAGATTTTTATGTTGTTATGCGATTATGCAGGTTATGCAGTTAAGCGGTATGCGATTAAGTGGGATCCACTGTATTATAAATCCTGTGGTCCCGACACGAGGAGTTCAAGCGACATTCTTGCCACCTTCATAATCATATATTATTATATTTATTCAATAAGCAGTAAATGTCTTCATAAACCTAGAGTTAAAAAAGCAACAGAACGCTGTGGACGAATCAAGCTGTATTTGAATCGAGTCGCTTCAGGTACTTACAGACTTACTTATGCGCACATGCAGGGTGTTATCAAAGTTCTCAACGGTTATATATTTCTGTGTCTAGCTCACATTTTATGTGCGTTTAGAACAAGTAACATGTGTGGTATGTTGCTATATACAATGTATCATCTGGTCTTATCTATGGCTGTCATTAGGATGACCATGTCATGCCACTTATCTTTGCTAGCCGTGTGTGTGTGTGTGTGTGTGTGTGTGTGTGTGTGTGTGTGTGTGTGTGTGCATATAACCTTCAAGGTGATTCTCAGTCTGTTCACCTACTAAGCCTTGAATGACCTCCGTGAGGGTTCTACGTTGGAGCAGGAGGGTCTGTAGCCAGCCCCCAGATTTCGACTTTGCCCCTCCCCCAGTTATCTTGTTTTTTGAGTGGATCAATTAAATTACACCAGTTGAGGGGAGCATGACACTCATTAAACTGCAGATGGCCTGTTTTGCTTGTCAGCCATTTTGAGGAACTAATGGCCTTTTTCTCATTAGACTTTTTTCATGAGTTAGGGGCGCCTCTGGCTCGGCTCCATGGTCACAGATTAGGGCATAGCCCCTCCCCGGTTTTATTTGGCTAGAACTGCCACTGAATGACCCCTTTGTGCCATGATTGCATCGCCATGCTTTTCTCCACCTCTAATGATGTTATTCCCAGCTCTGTTTCAGGGCTATGACCGATTACTTGTTCTACTTCCTGTGAAACCATCAAACTTGGTGATAGATTAGGCTGTAGTGGAAATTAGACTTTTATGGAACTTGTTACCTTGCAACGTTATTACAGCAGATTTTTTTGCACAAGGCCCTTTATTTTGCATCTCATTCAAGTGACATCTGCTAAAGTTCTCTTGCCATACTCACGGCTCTATAAAAATGATCTCAGCAATTTATAATAGCTATAATAATAATAATAATAATAATAATAGTCTGAGCAACATATGTGTGAAGCAATAGAGTCTTTTATACTTATTTTTGCTACAGTATGATTGATTTTTTCATAAATTTATTGTGGTTACTGCCATTATGATAAGACGGTTTGAGTTGAATGTCTGCTGTTTTGTTTACTTTGATTAATAATTGAATGGATGGGTGGAATAAGGAGGTAACCGTGTCCGACCCCCCTCAATGGTTTGAGTATCAATAACAATAAGAGGGGTAACTGCATTTTCTTCCATATTTCACCTGACCCTTCAACTAATATTTTCACCACTAAGGGGGTAACTGGATTTACTTCCTTATTCCTCTGGGCCCTTCAATTGACAATCTCACCATTAACGTGGTCACTGCATTTAACTCCTTATTCCATCCATCCATTCAATTATTGGTGATTCATTTAATCAGTTGATGTGGGTGAATTCGATTAATTACTGACACTGTAGAATTCATTTGGCAAATGTATTGTCACTGTGCAGATATCTGATAGTAAAGGACACCTACGTGGCATATCTGAAACCCAGCGATGGTACGATCAGGGACGTTCTTTTGATGGACAGAGATTTCAACGTTAAGTATGGCTTGATTAGCACTGGCTCGAACCAAGGACTTCTTATCTCAAACCTCTCCAGGTGAAATCACTCGGTCATAATACTAATGCTAATAGATCGTCAGTCAGCCAAGAACTGGTGGTTGCCTTTGTTAGGTAGTGTTGATGTGTGTGTGTGTTGCCAAGACATGGTCTGGAAAGTGCATTGCTACTGATTTATTCTTAGGACTTGTTCACATGTATGTAGTTTGATTATATAGATGATTGATCACACGTGTGGGTGTGGGTATGTGGATTGGTTGGTGGACGTGTTGATGGGTGTGTGCGTGTTCAGAATCGGTTAAGTTCACTAACTATACAATGGTGCTTATCTGATTATATTACATAATCTGTGATTATGAGCTTTGTGGTTATGTTTTAATATTTTTGATAAATTGCTATCGTCCTCACATTGATTGTTCTAAGAAATAAACCTTAAATTGCAATCAATTCACGATTAGCTGCAGTTTATTGTTTTTAAGTAAAATATTTTAATCAATTACTGTACTGTATTGAGAAACATTTTAGAATGCATCATCCATTCCTATTACTTAATAAAAAACATACTTTTGTCCAATGTTGCACAGTTCATGTGAGTTTTGTTTAGCTGCGTTAGATCAAGAGTATGCATTTGTGAAAAGTCAGAGTAAGCTGTATTCAGCCTGCAAGAACTTTGTGAACCATATATATGTTGAATTATGCACTTATGTGCATTAACTATTTACTTTTTGGATGGTTGTATGCATATTTATTGAAATTTGAGTTTATATTCTAAAATTAGACGTTTGCTAGTTAAATGCTGGACGCAGCGAAAAGCTAAAGAATGGTATGATGACATTGAGCGAGCAGTCAGAATGCATGGCGAAGATTACACAAAGCATAACGACTATGACTCTTTTGTTCCAAAGAGATCGAACTCATACGTTAACTGGTAAATTGCTAATTGACAATTTATTTATGCTGTGTCAAAATGTAGTGTTGTATCTGTTTTACTGAATTTTCTAAAATCCTAAATTGGCTTAATTTTTCTTTTCTGTTGTTCATGTTATGTGTTGCGCTTGTGTCTATTTTGAAACCTGAGCATAAATCAAGGCGATGAGTGAATTAAGTAACACTGCCCATAAAAATAACCCTAAGAAGACCTTGTCTACTTGGAGTGGTACCAAAGAGAAGTTGATCTTAAAAGGAAGTGAGGCAACATTACATTACACCATGGTGTAAGAAAAAGAGGTTGTTATTTCATAACCTTAAGCTGTTGTTTGCTAAAACCCTGTTGGCCAGACTGAAGGTTTAGTGTCTGGAATGTAATGCAGTCCTGTCTGCCATGTGTGTTGAAATATGAAAAGTTTTCTTATAAGGCACTTGGTCTGTGGTAATGTTTGGCCATAGGCATGTAATGGCCAGAGACTGGAATACTGTCGTTTAAAACATTTTGAGGAAAAGTTCGAGTACTAAAGACTGTGCAGTAATCAAAACAGTGGCAGTTAGCATATTAGTACCTTGATCATGAATAAATGTGAGAGTTACCGGTAGTCACTTCCAAAAATATATGCTCTGGCAGAACTCAAGTATGAGTACATTATAATGTACTCTGTACCAAACTCTAAATCCATGAAATTAGTTATTAAAGTTTTAATTTCACCATTCCACAGCAGTTTCTTTCCTTGATATGTGTGTTAATTCCTTTAGCATCGATCTTTTTTGCGCACTGCTCACAATAAATCTTGTTTTGAAGGTTTGTTGATGGGGCAAGTTACATGGCGGCAGTCGCTGACGCTCTTGAATCGGCCAGGGAAGAAATCTTTATAACTGATTGGATGTAGGCATAATTTTTCTCTCTCAATCTGTGTGCGTGTTTGATGCTTGGTATTTTAGAAGTACGAGAACTAGCGTTGTTTTATTTCTGAATCTAGAGCTCTGTGTTGACTGTGCTGTTGTTTATTGCAGCAGTGTTTGATCGCAGTCAGCGAACTTCCTTCGGGTTTTTAGTGATAATATCATATATCAATTTTCATTTTGAGATAAATGTTTTACTGAAATGACACAGTCAGACCAACCTAATGTTATTTCTGTCACATTATCATCCCCAAATGTTAATTAACATTTACTTTCCTCTCTGGTTAATGTCAAATCTGCTTAAAGCCACACAATTTTAGCAGTCTCTGAGAATATATTATTATTGGTTTCCACTCTATATTCTTGTCATTTTTATGTAGCTTCTAAGCTATGCACCTACATTACTAATGATTATTATTGCTAATTAATTTGACCAAATTTATTTGATCTTTTATTTTTACTGTCTTATGAGAACAGTTTTATCATATAGGTTAAAGCTTTCTTTAGAAAATGTACAGATTGCTTGCAGATGTTGCTTTAATTTTGTAATTAGGTTGAGCCCAGAATTACATTTAAAGAGACCTGTACTGGAAGGCGACAGATTTCGTCTTGACGTAATTCTTGAAAGAAAGGCTGTAAATATTTTTGTTTCATCAATGATTGTATAGCATTCTTGATGTTCTTCTGATAAGATACTAATAAATGCTCATTAATAGCTGATCTATTCAGCTGAATGCCCATTTTATTCTGTTGTCATGAATCAGAGTAGCTGAATTTACTAAATAAATAACTAGTATCATGTGGTCTTAATGCATAAACAATACTTCTGAATAGTACAGGGACAGTGTTAAGGGTGGCAAATAAACCTATTAAATTTTGATGCGCTATTGTGAGAAAATACTCTTATGGCTAAAAATGTTTGCTTTCTTTATTAAATTTATTTTATACAAAATTTATTTCTCAAGAAGTTATTAGTATGTATTTTCATAAAGAACATAAATAATTTATTTATTTATTTTGCATCTTTTTCTTAAGCAGTTTATTAATTAACCATGATTTTGACTACTATTTCTACTTATTTTGTAGAAAGAGGGTGTCAAAGTGTTTATTTTGGTTTACAAAGAAATGGAAATGGCCGTTGGCATCAACAGTTTCTATACAAAGCAGGTTCTGACTAGCAAACATGAGAATATTAAGGTAAACATATAATTTTTGTATACGTTATATTTTCTTTTCTTCATAACTAACTCCTAATTTTTGATAACTGCTGTATTTTCATATGTCTATTGAGTTTGTGGTAAGATTATTCTGGAAAAGAGATTATCACTGATGATTTTCAAAATCAGACAAGGAAAGCATTTTGTTATGTTTTTATGTAAGGCTTTACTTAATTTTCTAAAAATTTAACTTTTCAGATTTTGAATTCAGTTTTTATTAAGATAGATTCAATTTAATTTAGAGTAGTCCTAAATTTCTAATTCTTGCTGTTTGCCATACTTTCTTTAGCATTATTTGAATACTTTTGGCATTCCTATTTTTAAGAACAATTGCTGAAGCAATTTGCTTGACTTGTTGTGTATAATTAATTATTGATCTGAGGTCCTGAGGCATCCGGACGGAATAAAGCTGTGGTCACATCACGAAAAATGTGTGGTCATTGATCAGCGCCTGGCTTTTCTTGGTGGTATTGATCTCTGCTATGGTCGATGGGACACTCGCAAACACAGGTACTTGGGATAATAAAAAAAGATATGTACTGTTGTTATTGCTGTTGTTGTTGTTGTTGTTGTTGTTGTTGTTGTTGTGAATATGTGTAAATGTTTATATGTGTGAATCTTTACATATGTTACTGTGCTTGAGTTTGAATGTTATGTGAAGAGCAGAAACTGTTTTATGGCTTCAAGTAAGACGTTGGAATGTAACGAAATTATTTTCGTGTTAAATTTTCTGACAGTTGTTTTCCCAGTGGGTCCATGTCAAGCATTTTGATGTTCATTTTCATGTAATTCGTTGCCTTTAAAATGTCTGGTGTTTTTGTTCTTGCTAAGGTTGACTGATCTTGGGTCTATGAACCTAGAGAACATATTTGGTCTCCAGGATGCCCAGACTTTGGACAATGTTTTGCATAAAGTTATCAACATTGTACCGAGGAAAGAGTCGCTACAGACCCCTAGTGAGGGCGCACCTTCGGGACTTTCACAGATTTTGAAGTCCGTTACCGAACAGTCATCTCACCTCGAACCTATTAAAGAAGTTGACAGCACGCAAGTTCAAGTCTCAGTATCGAATGATAGATCCAGTGAAGATAGAGCTTCGAACGGTCGTCGTAAACCAAACAAGTCTGGTCATCGAAATTCTGGCAGGTCAAAGAGTGATGCTCAGAGCACGAATATGGAAGGCTATGTCAATCCCTGCCTTGTTGACGATTCTCCTACTTCGCCTGTGGCGCCTCCACTGGACCTACTAGCCGGAGGAGGAGAAAGTGCAGAAAAAGTGAAGACTACACGTCGAAGACAAAGTACAGTGTGTTTGGCAGGGACGCTCGGGGGTCATCCGCCGAGAATGATGCTCAAGTCGTAGCTCAAAACTCATCGCCTGAAAGGAGGGCCAGCGCTCATGCGGTTGATAATCGAATCGAAACAAATCTGACCTCTCCCGCCGTCAGTGACCTTTCGCTCAATCAAGGCACAACGCTTCAAACATTCCTTAGAAATCTTGCAGAGAGAAGCGGTGATATTGCCAATGCATTGCAATCAAGTGAAAACACGGATTCGTCTGCCAACTTACAAGCATTAAATTTACATCATCATGTGAGTTTCGTTACTGTTTACTTTACTATGACAATGTATGGTACCTTAAAGTTTTGACTTATCAAATATTTTATATCTTACTCATATCTTGCTATTCCACTTGTATTCCACTAGTATTCATATGCATAATTTAGTGAATATTTTCTAATGGATGGTTGAAGTTAATTGGAACTGAGGTCCTGGGCCCAAGCTATTAAAACGTCAAAGTTCCAAGTCCAAAAACGTTCCTCCTGATTTTCTGATCAATTTATCAAATGCATCATGGGTAATCAGGACCATGGACCATGAGACAGACAGACAGACAGAGACAGAGGGCTGGTCATATGCATGCATTATATTAGCACACAATATGCAGTATTAGCACACAGCAATATGATGTGTGCATAAGTGTCACTTTTGTATAAACTTTTCAAATAGCCTATAGCTATATTTAGCGCCTCACTGTTCAATGTACAGTTTGAGTGCTTCCTTAAATGCTTCACTGACTGGGTGATTGACTTCAATTTTGACAGTCAGAAGCTAAACCAGTCACAATTTGGGTCGTAGCTGATTCAGGCTGTCAGTCTTCTCCACGGGCGCAATACCCATAGGTGTCTATTGTAATTTGAGTTCGCCTCCTCCATTTGTCTCTGTCTTGTGTGGCTTTGAAAGCTTCATATATGTCTATGTTGCACCATTCTTTAATATTGTCTATTATTATTATTATTATTATTATTATTATTATTATTATTATTATTATTATATTATACCCATATTGTCTATCCATTCTTTTCGTGATCTTCCTCTGACTGTGGTGCTCAATAACTTGAAACCTTCATCATTATTTGCTCTTTAGTTAATGTGAAGCCTGTCGCTCCTAAGTTTGGATGACAATTGACCTGTCTATGTCTTTTGAAAACATCTGCTGCCAAGAAATGCCATAGAGTAGCATATTAATTATGCAGAAATCCAGATGATGCTTGACGCTTTCCTAACTCTGTGATCGTTTTGCTCTTAGACACATGGCACTGACTCTTTGAAAACCTTTGATTTGATTTTGACTGTTTGTTTTGTAGTCAAATGGAATGGAAAGACAAAGTCCGACATCGCCATTCAACAAGCACAAGGCCTTTGTGCATTTTGGCAGAAGACAATCATACAACATTGCGTCAGACGCTGGCTCAGTACCGAACGTTCGTCCAAGGCATCTTTCCGTTGCCACTGACAAGGATGTCGGGGATTCCTTTACCGCGGAACAGCTTTTGAAAGTCTTTAGTGCCACCACCTCTGGCGAAAAAACAGAAGCCAAACCAGTCACTCCGCCTGCTAAGCGGAAGCTGGTTAGTTGGTAGAAAGTGATTGGTTTAATTTAAACCCTGTATTGGATTGATTTTAAAACTGGATGAGAGGACAGTAACGGCTACAACTGTGAACGAGTTCAAAATAAACCTGAGTAGTTAAGGATATTAGATTGGACGGGAACAACAGTGGTTCTCACACAGGGCAGTCCCTACTGAACCACTTTAAACCTTGTTATATTATATTATTATATTAAAATATATTTTTAGCAGCAGCGGTTAAACCTTCTTTAAATTACATTTGATTTGTGTTATTTTTGCAGTATGACATGAATATAAATGACAGTGAGCTTATTATGCAAAACTGCTACATAGGATCTCACTTTAAAAGACTGTTTATAAATCAGAATTATGACAAAAATAGCCTTACATCACTTACACTTTCTTTTGTGACTGCTAGGCTTGACTTAAGCCCGTTAAAACTATTATATAATTTATAATATAATATATATATAATATATAAAATATTATATAATTTGATAGTGACTTTCGAATCTGTAATTAACTCCTTAAGGTAAAAAACCTCTCCATGTTAACGTAAAAATATGACATTTTCTAGCAATTATTGAGACTCTGTGATGGCAAATGTGGAACGTTCGGACAATTAATTTGACCATCATATTCATGCTCGTATATATTTCACTGCAGAAATGGAAAACGGTCGTGGATACGAAAATTATGTTTCAAAAGCAGTTATCTGTTGACGTGAGCGGGGACAATCCTAATCGCACGTGGGACACACGGTCAGTTGTCTGCAATATTTGTTAACTGCAATATATCCGTCCATTTTAATTTGCTGCAAATACACGAAAGCTGCATACAGTCGCATAGTCAGATTATAACTGGATATTGTAATTAGAAATTTAAACATTTTGGGGGCATGGTGAACTAGCAGTGGGGTTCTTTCCATGCAACCAGAGGTTAGTGGCTTGAAATCTGACCTAGCCACCATGTAGCGACCTTGGTCAAGTTGTTCACACCTGACTTGATTCACAATTAAGATTCTTCACTTGGTGAATATCTTCACATGCACTAACAAGCATGTAATAATAATAATAATAATAATAATAATAATAATAATAATAATTTTTCAATTCTAATAATTGGGAGTATCACTTTTATGATCCTTTTCAAGTATTATTTGGATGCGTGCTGTTCATGATCTCTATCTGTTAGCCTGACCTGCATTATGTGGAGTTTGAAGATTTGTTTTGTCTTTTATAGAGTCTTCCACAATAAAGAACGTGACATTATTGATGGAGAAATCGATGCACAAATAACAACAAGGCAGAAAAGTGCAGAGTCTTTAAAAATTTGGGTTGGAAAGGACTACGTTAATTTTATCTTCAAAGACTTTGTTGATCTTGACCATCCTTTCACAGGTTCGTTTTCAGTGTTCATATTTGTCTCTCTTTTGTTCCGCTAAAAATACTGCATTTTACTAACTTGTGGTATGTTTTAGTTAAGTTATAATGAAGCCTAATGGGAGTTTTCTGCACAATTTACATTAAATGATATATCTTTAATCTTGAGCTGGTATTTTCATTTATCAAAAGTATTAGGTTATTCATTATTGATTGAATTACAGAAACTGAACTGGGACATAACTTCATTGTTGGATTTAATCAAATTTTATCGAATTAGATTATGGGGTGCTGTACGCTTTTATGCTTTACTAAAGCAATAATTATTCAGTAGATGTGTCTGGTTTATTTTGATTTTTCAGATATGGTTGATCGAACAATAACTCCGCGAATGCCTTGGCATGACATTGGAGTGGCAGTATTTGGCAGACCGGCACGAGATGTTGCACGACATTTCATACAGAGATGGAATTTCACAAAAGTAATTTGATGAATATACAATTTCAGTGACTCATGAGATTGGCGTATGAAATGGATGGGAAAATAAAGCAGACTCGGTGCTTTCAAGTCATTAAATTTGCATGTCATTAAAAAGTGTACATTTGAGAAACTAACAGCCGATGTGGTCGATGTTTTGGGGACAATAAGGTGAGAGACGATTATATTATAGAGAGTATAAAATGAAGTATTTCAATAGGCTGTATATTGTCTGAGATTAAGTCCATCCTTATTTTCAGTCTACTTTTAAATTGAATTATGAAATTGATGCTTTTGCTTGCTGGGAGCTAAAGAATTTGCATTTAAAATTTTAAAATTTCCTATGCAAAGGTTTCTTTGTTTGCCTTTATGAAGAGCTGGATTGTCGTTAATTAAATTCTTGGCTTATTAGCTTGAATTATTCGACAGAATTCAAAGATTTTATGAAATTGCTTCGTTGATAGGACATTAAGATTTCAGTTACCCGTTATTATTCAGTTATTATATAATTTTTAGCTTCAGAAACACAAGTTGGACACTGACATTCCAATGCTTGTACCGAAGTCAAGTTCCCGAGTCCCAGTCCCTAAGTGGGCAATTAACTCAGCCTTCTGCTGCAATGTTCAGGTAAGTCTTTTGATTTTTCTGTTTTATCCCCATAATATAGAAGGCCTATTATTCTTCCTTACAACATTTAATATCAGTGATGGTTTGCTGTTGAAAATTGTTGCTCTTTATTGCCAGAACTTGCAAGAAACTGTTTTTGCCATTCAGTTTAATTGGGTTTGATTATTATTATTATTATTATTATTATTATTATTAGTAGTAGTAGTAGTAGTAGTAGTAGTAGTAGTAGTAGTAGTAGTAGTAGTAGTAGTAGTAGTAGTAGTGGTAGTGGTGGTGGTGGTGGTGGTGGTGATGGTGATGGTGGTATTTAGTGGTAGTGGTAGTAATAGTAGTAGTGAGATCTGCAGCAGCAATGATAATTATCAGTATTAGCAATTAATGAGAGATGCTTTACATTGCTGGATACATTTATAATGTCTGCTGCTGAAGTACTGCAATTTCCAGTTCATATGTTGTATTTTACCCATGCATGTTGTGTCATTGAAGGCAGAAATGATCCAGCTAAAATTGTTTTTTCAATTTTAACTTGAGGTAAATGAAATTTTGGTCTGACCTGTTTCCATGTGCCACTAGGCTGGTCTCAGTGTGGCACCAGGGGCGTAGCCAGGAATTTGATTTGGGAGGTATAATGTGATTTGGGGGGTAGTATTAAATCTTAAAAACATTTAAAATCTTTAAAAAACGCATTAAAACTTTAAGATAGCCAGAGTTTTGGGGATATATATATACTGATATACCCCTCCCCCCCATCGCTATGCCCCTGTGTGGCAGCTATAACGATCAGTCAATCAAGCAACCCTTTTTGGGCTGACCTTACACTTTAGCTCTGTTTTGATGCTAGATTTAGCACTTAAGAATAAGCAGCTACCACTTAACATTTTACAAGTATTATAGAAATAACTACATGAGGTATTTGACTAAGTATGCAGTAGATTTTGAAATTGATACGGCAGATTCTTCGGAGTGCCTGCGAATGGTCGGCTGGAATTAAGCTTGTCGAGTGTTCAATTCAAAAAGCTTATATAAAATTGATTGAGGAAGCAAAACACTACATTTACATTGAGGTACAAGATTCCTTTTCATCAGTCGTTATTTTTTTGGTCTGGTTTGCTGTTACTGTTTATCAGGGCTTGTAATTCAGCTAATAATATGTAAAATATCTTTACTTTTATTGAATGGTTGAGATAGAAATATGGGGTAAAACAAGAATCTAGAACTAACAATACATCTGGTTTTCATACCTAAATGCATATTGCATAGGCAGGATTTTAGAGTTTTGTGGACTAAGGACAGGGTATTGAAGCATTTATACGCATTTCCAAGTGTACCGCTATCAGTTGTATGTATGAGTTTTTCTTGAAAGTTTTACATTTTCCACATTAAGTAAATTTATTATTTTCCCCAAGTCCATAGTTTATCTGCATTTTGCATTAAAATGAAATGGAAATGGTTTAATTGCTCTGGTAGTATGTACTCTTCTACAGGTGTGGATGCATTTGTTTACGGATTGTGCATGAGTGAAGGACTGAATGTTTTGTTAGAGAAATTGGAGTACCACAGAATGTCATACTAAATCTGACAATTCTGCTGTTATACTGTAGGTTCTACAGAACATTTGACATTTTATTAGCGGAGAAGTAGAAACAGAAAGATCCCATTTGTGCCTTACTGTGCACACTCTCCACAATGAGTATCAATAGCACTAGTAATGTGTTCTCCAGAATCGCTAAAACTTTGTTTTTTTTAGAATCAGTTCTTTATCACAATAATGAACGATAAGACCATTGAGAATGGACTGGCGACTGCACTGTACAAAAGGATTCTTAAGGCTCATGGGTAATGGTTTTATCTCGTGGCTTAAAATTTCATGAATGAATGTAAAATGTTCAAGTGATGGTACAAAAACTGGATTTGCTGCTCGTAGTTTATAATTTTTATTACTTCACTTTCAGAAGACTTTATTCTGTCTTTTTGTACGGGTAAGTTGTATGCAGACTTAATGTCACCGTGTAATGGATGAATCTTCTTAGCTAAAATGCCTGCTGCATTTTAGTAGGTGGCCTTTGTCTCAGGGAAAGGTGCATTGTTATCTGGAACTATCTTTTTGAAATCTGAAATTGTAGGTTCATTGTAATGTCAATCAATCAATTGATCAATCAATCAATCAATAATTGATCAATCAATTAACTTCTATGGCACCACTGTCATGGTGCCTTGGGCACCAGCAGATGGCATACCAAATCCAATCGAAATTAGGGCCGGATCAAGCCAGAAAGGTCATTCAGATTGGCAGAGGAGCAATCTAAGTGTTATAGGCCAAGTCAGTGGCGGCTCCAGGATTTGGCAAGTGGGGGGGCCGTTGGGGTGGCAAACTTCTAATCATGGGGGCCAACTATTTGTTGTTAGGTATGTAGTATTAAGTAAATAGGGTCCCAACAGGGGGGCCACTGGGGGCACTCAATAGGGGAGGCACAGGCCTCCTGTGGAGCCGCCACTGGGCCAAGTGCAACAGTTGCATCATTATATGTCATTATACTTTATATGCCTGATGACCATTGAATTTACTTTATGACTGTTGAAGTTGTTATGTTGTTTTACTACTAGACCTCCTAGAACAGCGTTTAGAGTTTACGTCATCATGCCGCTTTTGCCAGCGTTCGAGGGTGAGTTGGGGACTTCAACAGGAACCGCCATTCAGGCCGTCACTCACTGGAACTACCTTTCTATTTCTCGTGGAGGCAACTCTTTGCTTGAGAGGCTTGTCAAAGATGGAGGTAGGGTTGCTGCAGCTCCACTAATTAATGCTATTAAAACTAATTGATGTTTTGGATGTAAATTATTACAGGAAATGTGCAGAATTTCAATCTTCTTATGCATCCATAGGAGGTGCAGTGGAGTAGTGGTAGGATTCTTTGCCATGCAACCGGATGGTAGCGGGTTCGAATCTGACCCTAGCCACTGTGTCGTGACCTTTTCCAAGTTGTTTGACCTTAATTGTCTCGAACTTATGCTTCTTCATTTTGTGAATGACTTAACATGCACTGACAACCATGCAAAAACAACAATAATAATAATAATAATAATAATAATAATAATAATAATAATAATAATAATAGTATTGATAATAATAGAAATGTTGCAAAAGATTCAAATTTTGGGGGTGAGTTTATTTTTGACTTTGATGATTGATTATCTTGTGTCTGCAACTGAGAACAGTTTGTATGTATGAGTTTTCATCACAGAATAATAATTAAAATTCATGTTTTTCTTGTTCATTCTAGTTCACGATCCTTTTGAATACATTTCTTTTTATGGTCTCAGAAAACACGAAAAAATGCTTGGCAGGCTTGTAAGATATCAAATATTTCTTAGAGACATTTCTAATAATAATAATAATAATAATAAGAGGCTGTTCTCATTAGTCTAGTCATAATGTGCTGGTATTTTCTTATGAAACATTGATAAAATATGTGCTTGTAATTGCAGCTTGTCACTATTCTACAATTGTGCTTGTTCTTGCACTTATTGAAGATGTTAAAAATGGAATATGAATTTGAAAATTGCTTTAACCCTTTCGCCCCTATGGCTCCTGTGCGTCCGTTCCCTTTCCCCTAGGCTCCTGGGTAAAATTATGGGGTTGTTTGGGGCTTCCACATAAACTCAAATATCTTGAGCAAGTGTTAACATAGAAAAAAATTGTTTTCACCGGTTTCCTCAGAATTGAACTGTGTTTACTTCCAGCATAGAATATTTAATACCATGAAGAAAATCAAAACCGGCCGTGCGGGGATTAGGAAAAGACGCAGAAACCCCAAAAGCGGCCTTACGGGGACTGGTATCGGTAGCAAAAGCTGCTTTTGTGGCTTTGCGTGGCAGCAGGGTTAAGCCTTTTCTTTATTCTTACTCGCAGGATGTTTTCGGTTGATTTCAGATGACTGAGCTCGTCTACGTGCACAGTAAGCTCATGATCGTCGACGACTTAAACGTCATCATTGGATCCGCGAACATAAACGATCGAAGCCTTCTTGGTAGTCGGGACAGTGAACTTGCCGTCCTCGTACAAGACACGAGCCACGTTGATTCCCGCATGAACGGAGAGCCGTACAGAGCGGGAGCATTTGCATGCAGTCTTCGCAAATCCCTCTTCAGGTTTGTCGAGATTACTAATTTTTTCATTAGTATTATTAATTTTCTTCTTTATCTTTTTTGATCCCTTAAAAATAGGTCTTGGGTTACATAATATTTACCAGAAATATTCTCATATTTCATATAATGCACTAGTTAATTTTTACATTTTAAAATGAAATACATAAACACGATATAAATGTAGCAATTGATTTGATATATGGCTCAACTTAACTATGGCCTACATGTCTTTGAAATGCTCATTTTTTGCTCCAGGAAAGGTTTAAAGCACTGTTATTTTTTATGCATTATCTCTTGCTGCTGTATCAACTGTCTGAGTTCAATGTTAAGACCTTAACACTTTGTATTTATTGCATTTTAATTTGTGAAGTTTCACTGAAATTACTTATCACTTTCCTATAAGAAGCATCTTATGAATGGATTGACTTCCAGTTCAGGTTTTGGCATTTTTATTTATGGTACTACAACTGTGCGAATTTTCACGATTTTTACATAAAAATGATTATTTGCAAAGCTTTTGCTTTGGCATCACAGTATGTCTTCCTGGAAACTTGAGGTCTGAGCATACTGAACACTATAAGAGTTGCTATACAGGTCTACCATTACTTCATTTGGTGCCATTCTATGGTTGTTAGAGAACACCTTGGAGTGGAAATGGATAGCCAGTCGATCGATGTTTCCGATCCTGTCAGTTCTGAATTCTACAAAAAAATCTGGCTGAAGCAGGCATCAATCAACACTGCTGTCTATGAGAAAGTTAGTAATTGTTCAGAATTTTTCCATAATTAACTGATTTTGTATTAAATATGTGACTAATACCAATAGCAGAAGATGATTAACTTTTCCTCTTAATTGCATTTGCTTGGTGCTGTGTTGAAATGGCAATCTGTTCAGAGAAATATTATTAATCCTAGTTAGTATTTACATGGATGAATTTTAATGCGCTTGTTAATATATTAGTTTTCATATGTTTTTGGCCTGATTTTTTTATACTCTTGATTTCTTCCTGATCCAAAACTCCCTCATTTCAGATACTATTACAAGTTTTATAACTTGTGGCCTTGATATATGGAGATATATGGTGTAGATTGTGATAATGCAGTGGCCTGGGAATGTTCAGGTATTTTTGCAAAAGCTCGTGTGAGTTTTACATATAAAGAAATGAGTTTATATTTTCTGAAAATTTAAAAGGAAAGAATTTTTGTTCGAATGCAGGTGTTCAATTGCGTTCCAACAGACACTGTTCTTACACTCCATCAGCTTCGCGATCACGATAAAAAGCCAAAACTGGCCGACACAGATTCCGATGCAGCAAAAGCTCATCTAGACCGGGTCAAAGGTCATTTGGTCCTGTTGCCGCTGCAGTTTCTGTTGAATGATAACCTTACGCCGGCAGCCGGCACAAAAGAGGCGCTGGCACCAACCATTATTTGGACTTAGTGCGACTACGTACACCTTGCATTTGAAAGTTTTAACGAAACAGTATTCTGATGTGTGAATGTGTGGGCAGCGAACCTTCTGACGACGACATTCACTGTTGTGATGTGAATTTAGGAGTATGACATTTTGATGTCTTATGTTACAGTTGTGAAGCTTGATTTGAGCTGTTTTTATGACAACTGTAACGAGCGTTTACTGGTTATTCTGATTATGTAAAGCCATTCAAGTGATATGCAGTGCTAATAAAACTGCATAAGAAACTGTTTTATTAACTAAATATATGGTTTCAATTGTTGCTATATGCTGTATGCTTGTAATTATTGTTACATAATATAATGTACAGCTGAAAACTGTTATTTTGTATAGCTGATTACTGTTATTTGATTACTGTTATTTTATAACCTTTTTCAGCAGTTGTACATGACTGTACTATATTTTTATAAATTTGTGGCTTTAAATAACTTTAAATTTGTGATGTAATGACAGTACTTTAAGTGATTGTACAGTGTGGAGCAGCTTTGGGGTTTGAAGATATTGAGTAATATTTAGAATCTTTTATACTATCTTTCCAGACACAAAATTGTGCTCTATGTGTGTTTGGTCCTGCAGCATTATTGCCTTTTATTGTGCAGCAGTGGAGTTACTCTACTGCTTGTTTTATTGAAATGCATAATTACGAATTTGATATCAACTCCAATTATATGCAAAGAATCAACAGTTTATTGATTTTATTGCAATTAAACTGGTTCTATTTGAAAATGGCTTTTAAATGTAATATGTATGCTGTGCCTTAAGCAATGTACTTTTGGTTGTTTGTAATTAATTGTTAAATGTTTCATTTGGTGCATCTCTTGTAAGAGTTTTGATTGTTCCAATCTAGTTATATCAAGCATGTGATATTCCCTTAATATAGCAATATGATGGAAGACAGTTTTGCGTGACTTAAATAACTTGGCGTGTGTGTGTAGAGAGAAAGAGAGAGAGAGAGAGAGAGAGAGAGAGAGAGAGAGAGAGAGAGAGAGAGAGAGAGAGAGTCTAGTGAGCAGTGGCGATGCTGGATTATTGAACCAATCTCTGTACTGAGCACATGAAAGAAAATATATATGCAATTCTTTAGAGACATTGTGGAATCTTAAATTTTGGCTTTTCGTGATTTAATTTATTAGTGACTGGTGAGTTTGTCAAATTTTGGCTCTTTGCGTTTGAATTCATCTGTGACAAGGAGGACCTTTAGTTACCACTGGCTGTATCGCAGTGACAATGCATTTTGGCCGACACATTCCCAACGTACTGCGGTGGTTACAAGTTTTTACCCAAGTTGTAGCTCCCCATCTTACAGACTCCCTGCCATCAATTAATAGTAATGTTTGTGTCGTTCGCTGAAAAATCTTTGAATTTTACAGAGAATCTGTGATATTTTGCCATTGTTAAAGTGCCCTAATTTGATAAGCATTATTATTTCACGATGCCGTTACGGTTGTTTGTTTCTTGTTTTTATTCAGCCGTCATAATTTGGAATTAGTGATTGTTTCTTCATTTGACATTTTAGGCACAGGCTTTTTTGTGAGCTTTATTCTGTCTGCTTTGCCTGTAGCAAGCAGTTGCGATGGAACTGCGTCAAAGTTTTTTTATATTATCTTTTCAGTCTGACCATGACATTGAGATTCTGTTAACATTATTATTAATGGTTTTTTGGTTCAATATCTATTAAAAGATAGATGTCTGTAAATAATTATTTTTTCACTGTGGACTAGAAGGGTAATTTCTCTATTAGCTACTAGAATGTAATAGCTACCCATTGTACTCTTGAAAATTTCTGGAGATACCCTCAATACAAACTTTCTTCCCACTGAAAGAACACTGTGCTGCTTACTCTGTAATTTTGTAAAAAAATCTTGGCATCAAAGCCTGAACTTACTAGCACGTTGATGTATACATTTCAGTATAGTTTATCAGATCTAGTCTAAGCTACAGAAGCCAATTTCAGAGGGAAAAATTGAAATTTTTGAAAACTTTGTTTGGATGCTTTTGTAGTTATAGAAAAGTTTTTGATGTGGTTTAGATTTCTAGTCCACAGTGTATTTATAGATGATATTGATAAAGCAGTTTGTTTTAAACTGGATTGTGCTGTTTTATTAATTATATAATTTTGATAAATGCTTTGCTTTTGGTCACTAATTTGTTATCTATTTATTTCATTTAGATCCATATTTAGTTTAGATGTGATTTAGAAATTTTTTATAGGTATTATTTTAGCGGAGCTTTGTAGGTGACAGTTTAAAGTTGTCTAGTCAAAATTATTGATTTTACTAGATAGCAATCATTGCCTAGTCAGTTTTGTACACTGAACAGTACTACTACAGTACAGTAGTACTGTTCTGTTGCTGTTGATTTCGAATTCACTTTTATTATCCAATGAATATAATCAGTTGTTAATTTAATTGGAAATAGAAATAATTAATTAGGATAGTATTAACTTGTTGCTTTTGCTAAAATAATCCGATACTGAAATTAAAACTGTTTGTTGTGCAGTGTTAAGCAATTTTAAGATGTATTGTACAATGTACAGGAATCATGGAATGATAATTATTTTACAGCTGTGGTTGTTATTATATTATCCAGATTGCAGCATTTTCATGATAATTTAGTACTGTCATCTGGTCACTACAAGGCGACCATGGATGGGTTTTGCATTTTGTTCTTTCGTGTTGCACAGCTGCTACTTCAAGTAAATTTCATTTGACTTCAGTTGCTGCTCTTAATTATTCCATTGTTGTGTAAAATGTGCAGCATATTTTGGAAGTTATTTTAATGATTGTTTGCCTCCATGTAAGTGTAACAACCTTGTTTACAAATATGAGTATCTGCTAGTGTTAATTTGCGGTTGGAATTCAGTTTTGTGTGATTAATTATTGTACAAACTGTTGGTTCTATTGAGTTTTAATTTATGCCACCGGTTGACGAGTGTGATGATTAAGTGACACTTGAACTGTACACAGTTTATGAACTTTCTAAATTAACTGCGTTATGGTTTTAACAGCACTTTCATTTAACTGTGATCCTATATTTTAAAGTTTTATTTCCACTTGTTTACTGAACGAAATTAGGTTCCATTGATATATATATTCGTAGTTGATTTTGATATTCTATTTTTTATGAGTTTATTTGCTTGTTTAAAAAGTAGTTCTGTTGCTGTTGATTTATGGCCATTATTTCTAGGTGCAAATCTATAATAGGATTTCAGTATATTTTTTGATGATGAGAGTCTGTTTGTGTCTTTTGGTGTGAATATTTTGAATGGCTTGATCACAAATAAAGAAATGCCTACATGTCAGGGTATGACATTTTACATGACTGATTTCTCTCATATGCAATAACTGAGGGTATATAGTGTATATATATATATATACTATATACTGTACAGCTTCATTATCACTAGTAATATTTCATTATTATATGTCAGGGGGCGAACGAGAAGATGGCAGAAGTGGTTACAAGCTGGAGAGGCATGCTGAAGGGATCAGGATCATGAGGTTCAAGCCCCGTTGAAGCCCCTAAGGTCGACTCAGCCTTCACTTGACCAATGGTCAATTTCAGTATAGGATATGGCAAAATAGACTGTGAAGGAAAACCGAGTAGCGGATTAATCCGCGTAGTAAACCGGTGCATTGCATGAGGACACTCAATGGTCCTGTATCATGTATGGTAATTAACCTGTGCCAGTCGCCTGACTTGAGGGCCTTGAAACTGGGGCCATATTAAGGTGGGGGCTGCAGCCCCAGGCCCACCATGAAAATAGGCCCACCGATTTTCGAGATAAGCTTTTTTTTGCTCGTCAGCACGATTTGAAAGGGCGATGACCTTTTTTGTGCTCGTCAGAGACTATCAGTATAGGCGACGGCCTTTTTTTCTCAGCCCCCCGGCCCACTCGGACCTTAATCCGGGCCTGCTTGAAACGGAGTTCAGTGCCGACCTACAAGTCTGGCAATTCGCAAGAACCTACAGTACTCTAGAGGACTTTGCATTATATGTCAGGACATGTACATGTATGCACATGTACATGTATACACATGTGTATGTGTCGTTGGATCCATACTCCATTGTGCCCCTCGTGGCTGCATTAGGCCTAATGGTCCTGTGAGTGGAACGTGGCAGAGTTTATGGAAAGAGTATCAATAGCAACAGGTATTAACAAAAATGGTTTGTGTTTATAGCACCATTTCTTATACACAAAGGTGTCATTTGTTGACACTTCAAATGCACCTGCAAAAGCTTGGGTCAAAGTGGTGAATTTCAGAGTAGGAGATGGATAAAAGACTGAAGGAAAAACCAATATATTTTCCACTTTGAAATTGCTCAGAAAACATGCCCTTTTACAAAAGAATCATTGAATAAAATTAACTTATTTTTTTAAAAGCTACGAGTTCTGTGCAACTGTCCTCTGTAAGTTTCACCAAAATATTTAAAATAAATAAACACAATCGGAATCAATTGTCATATTCATAATCTTGATTTTTATACTATGGGGTCGTCCACAAATTACGTAATGCTGTTAGGGGAGGGGGTCCGGCAATTCGTTACGAAGTGTGACGACGGGGGGGGTCCGTAAATGTCACGTAACGCAATGAAAAAATTCAAGTGATGACTTTTGACCTTTTTTTGCTCGTCAGGGTTTTCGGAGAGGAAAAAAATACAAGGATTACCTTTTTTGCTTGTCAGAGTGTTTCGAGAGGAAAGAATGCAAAGATGATCTTTTTTGCTTGTCAAGACTTTTTGGAAGACGAAAATGGGAGGAGGTCCGTTGTTACGTCATATTTTAGGGGGTCTGACGTTTTGTTACGTCGCGTTACGTAGAGAGAGGTCAAAAAAGTGCCAAAATCGCGTTATGTCATTTATGGACGACCCCTATACCATTGGCGCAAACTTGGAAAAGCAGGGCCAACCTCTATACCTTCCCCATCCCATGTTAGCCTATCAAAAATTGGGGGACTCTAGCCTAGAGGCCTAATAGAAGTTTACGCCTGTGTACCATTTTCCGGCAGGGGGGTTCGCGATAGAGAAGCGAGCCGTGCCATCTTTCTCACGCCCTGATGGTTTTACTTACCTACTTACTTAGATCATTTAGATGGCTGAAAGCAAGGCTTGGTTCCATCAAGTCTATAGAGTATAGACTAGAAAACGAACAACTAAACTGTACACCGGACAGCATTTTATTAAAATCATTTCACAGCTCGAACGAAGCTACTTAGAGGATTATCTGCTAAGTGCGGAGATGAGCGAGTCAGGTCTGAATGAGCGGACAACAGGGCGAAGAGCAGAAGAACGCCGGACATAAACGAAAGAGGGTCGATTCGATGCGTTGAGACGCCATCCGACGTCGACTTCTGGTAATCGTGCGCTCGTTTGCCTGGCACTAGTTAATTCTAAACAGAATCAACCGAGACACATTGTAATGCTGCTATTAGTATTAAATGATCATTCCTCTCCAAGTTACAAGTTCTTTCGTTCCCAGTTTACATGACTTCACTCTTCCTTTCATTTCCAGTAGTGGCGTAGCCAGGATTACGGAATAGAGGGGACACATCGATATTTACGGGCCAAAAGTCTTAAAAGTCTTGACGAGCAAAAAAACTCGCCGTTTCAAGCGTTTTGACCTTTCATCCATTCTCCTCGACCAGTGTTTATTCTAGGCCTTCTATGGGGAATCCCCCAAGTTTTAAAATCCCCTCCAAAAATTAATATGTTGGCTGGAGGATGGAAATTTACCCTCCAAAAGTGTGGAGACTCAGACTTTGTCCCCCAAACATTTCAAAATCCCCCCAATGTCAAGGAGGCTAGAATAAACACTGCTCTTCGACCTCATAATACTACCTACTCCTACCCCTACCCAACTACTACACGGTTTTGAGCAAATCCATGACCTGTCCCAGCCCGAATAGGGGGCCGCTCCCGTATCCCCCACTCGTGGCTAGGCCAATGATTTTTAGTTAAGCCTTTGATTCTGGAACTCTTGTATGGAACTCTTATAATAATAATAATAATAATAATAATAATAATAATAATAATAATAATAATAATAATAATAATAATAATAATAATAATAATAATAATAATAATAATAGTGTGATTTTAAGTGGTTTGGGGCAGGGCGCCTAACAATAATAAAAAAGCAAATGCTTCCTGAAAAACCTAGGGGAAGAAAAATTCCCCCTCTGAGTTTTGGTATCACGTTAGAGTAGTATATTTATTCGATAAGCCCTCAATGACTGCGCAATTACTGGCTTAATTGCAGTGCAATTTTGTAACTTCATATAAGATTACCGGTACTCAATTCAAGCTCAAGTTCATTATTATCAGGCATTCATAAAATGTTATTATTATTGTAACTTTTACATAGTCATTCTAATGATGAAGAGTGCAAACTTCCTATGAAATATAAATCGTTTATAACAAACTAATAGACTCACATGAAGTTTACATTCCAAATTAGACTACTGCAACTCCCTGCAACTCCCTCACTACTGCAGCCTTCCAAAGACCTCCATCAACAAATTACAATCCATTCAAAACTGTGAAACGGTGCAATTAGATACTGTTAATAATAAATTAATAATTATAATTTGCTTGTTTCAGTCAGTTGCCTTAAGTCTAACCCAATTTGCAGTTGTTGCAGCTTTAATGCCTCTAACATCTATGTAAAATAATGTAATGTTGGAAAATCTAATTTTAAAATAAATACTAAAAGTAACATTTATTTTATTTGCATTTGGATGTGGTCATATTGCCAATGGATAATTTGCAGGTAATTTTAAATAGTTTTCCAGCGCAATTACTGCGATATCTCTCCATAGTTTCAACTTACATTTAATAGTGCTTTGTGGCTGTTGGAATTTTTCAGAAATTAAGAATTAGAAGTTACTGGTATGAGACCTATCCTGGTGCACCAAAGTATGCGATTTAATGTCCAAAATGCACTGAAACTCACCTACGAGCACCTATTGATTTCAAAAAATTTGTCGGGGTTTTACCCCGACCCCAGGCTTTTTTCCACGAATTTGCGTGGATGGGGATTATCAATGTTCAGTGTCGTCTTATACGGCTACTTTTTCGTATAATAATAATAATAATAATAATAATAATAATAATAATAATAATAATAATAATAATAATAATAATGTGGTGTAAATAAATCCCTGCCGGACCCCCGTTTAAGGGCAGGGGAGGAAAGGGAGGACAGGGAAGGAGGAAACCTGCTTCCAGCAGTCAGGGGGGATGGGCGCCCCTGGTTTGGGGGGCTAAGTAAGCCTGTGTGAAAACCACTGATGTAACCATCTGCATTCAATAACCTAGTTTAATCGAGATAGCCTTTGAATCCGTTTACTGTTTCAACTGTCACTCCCACCTCGTCAAAACTGTTCCATTTGTCCACAACCCTTGCACTAAAAAATTTTTCTTGTGCGATGGCATATAGATAGCGAACCAATAAATGAGATTCTTGGGTAAATTTAAAGGTGAAATTAATTGTTTTCCCCTCATCGAAGAGCGAAAGATGATCAGACGAACCGTCGCTTGGTTTCCTAAACTGGTAGAAGGCCTCGAAACCCGTTGCGTCGTAAGCGGCGTTCGACTTGAAAGTGACGCGGAAGAAGTTTCCGTCGGACTTGATTTCAGGACCGATCCGGACGTGATGATCTTTGGTTCCGCAAAGACGGTTCATCTTCCGGTCGACCAGGTCGACGTTGAAATTCGACAGCTCCACGTAATCGCTTTGCGTGGTGTCCTGACAGCTGAACGCGTGCAAAACAGTCTGGCGCATAATAATAATAATAATAATAATAATAATAATAATAATAATAATAATAATAAATAATGTAACAATAATACTAATAGTAAAATAATAATAATTCATCTCATTAATCTTGCTGTGTAATCTCATTCTTTTGCCCTCTTGTCCTCTTGGTTTGGTCCTGCAAGCCTGTTCTCCTTTGTCTTCTTCTCTTTGCATCTATAATAATAATAATAATAATAATAATAATAATAATAATAATAATAATAGGCCTAATAATAATAATAATAATAGGCCTAATAATAATAATAGGCCTAATAATAATAATAATAATAATAATAATAGGCCTAATAATAATAATAATAGGCCTGATAATAATAAAAATAATAATAGGCCTAATAATAGTAGTAGTAGTAGTAATAATAATAGGCATAATAATAATAATAATAATAATAATAGGAATAATAATAATAATAAATAAATAAGTTTTACGATTGATGGATTGACGTACAGTGGTGGAATTCCTTCGACGTCGAAGTATTGAAAGGTGATGTCGACGGTCTCTCCGTCCTGTCCGTAGAACAGGTAATGGCACTCGGTGACGCACGGATAGAACCCGGGGTAGTTCGGCGAGGTGAACGTCCCGTTCGAAGACTTTCTGCTTCGATAGGTAAACTTACAAACTGAGAAACGGAAACAACCAAACTCATTGGTCTCGCTTCCAGGCCTGCCGAGAGGGGGATAGGGCAGGGGTCAAAAAGTCGTCACCGCTTTGGGGGGACACCCGCGACTGTTCTGCCCAAGGGCCCGGAATTTCTCTCGGCGGCCCTTGTTTGGTCGCGAATCGCGAAAGCGCAAGAATTTGTTTGCTATTATGTATTCCTATTCGTATATACAGTTTTTTAAAAGTCTATCGACAGCCACTTTCGCCCCATACCTAGTTTGAGCAACATTGGTGGGATGCTACCTAGTGGCCTTAGGTTGAATACGTATAGTACTGAATATTGCATTGGCGTAGTCACGGGGCACGGAGGGCCCCCTTTCGGATCAGGACCGGTCGTGAAATTCGTTAGAAACCAGTGATTAGGCCTATAGTTGAGAAAGGGTTAAGGTAATATAGGCCTATATATAGAGGAAAAAGCACCATAGAGCAGACTTTAAGGCGTTTGAAACGACGACCTTTTTGCTCAAGATTTTTTGACCGAAAATATGTCGAAGTGTCCCCTATTGTCCCCATATGGGGGCGAAGATGGCAGAGTGGGTTACGTGCTGGAGCGTCAGGCTGACGGAGCGGGTTCAAGCCCCGTTAGTGCCCCTATAGTGGCTTTCACACAGGCAGTAATGCCTTCTAAGCCACTTTAAATCATGCTAAGTTTTAAGTTTATTCTGGAATCCTGGCTACGCCACTGGAATATTGTGACCGGTTCGTGTGTAGTCGTGGAGGTAGCATGTAATTAATTGGAATTCGATTTTCGCCACTAGGCCTATATCATTTCTCTCTGAAATTTTGGTTTACTGTTAAGTCATACAGTATAATCCATCTTCATTCATATATAGGGGCCTATAAATCAGTCTTAATTGAAATTTAGAGCCAAATAGAGGTTTTGCGTCGATGTTTGCAGTTGAGCCAGATGACGGAATTTTTTCGAAATCGACCGTGAAATGGAAGCAGAATATTGAAGCTTGTTATAAAAATTCCATTATTCAATAATATTGCAGAAACCAGAGGCGTAGCGACGGGGGTATATCGGTATATATACCCCCGAAATCAGTCTACTTTAAAGTTTTTATGTGATTTACATGTGGTTATGTGTGGTTTATATGGTTTATGTGGTTCATAGTTAAGATTTATACCCACCCAAAATATTTATACCCTCCCAAATCAAATTCCTGGCTATGCCCCTGGCAGAAACAGTAACAACTGGCGATGTGTGGTTGGACGGAGAGTTGATTTCGCTTCCATCTGCGACCATCGAAAGATAGAACTGCAATTGATTCATCGGCTGAGGACAATACAGTTCATTTGAAACGAAATCCGCGACTGCAGAGGGACGTACAAATTTAACGGCTTCTTCCAAACAGTCGCAACATTTTTATGCCTCCCCCGTGGAGTCGCTCCCTTCAATTGCGAATAAGTTTCGCATTCATTGGGCGCGACGGCGGATTTTCCGGTCTGTTGAAGTTCGTCGGGTGCACGTGACCTCTTAAACTCCGACCTCAAAACGTGTCAGTCGTCTCGTCGTCTTCGCGATCAAAATACGTAATTCTGAGGGTTTTTTCGGACACTTAATCTACCGACGGAATAGTTCGCGAGCATAATCCACGTTGAACTGACAACCTTATTAAGCAGAATCATGCCGAGACGCGGAAATTGTAGACTGAAGATGGATGTGTTTGGAGGCGGACAGTAGACACACACATGGGCGTCCAAATAAATTCTTCCAGGGAGTGCAAAACAGTGTCATATGATTATGACGAAAGAATTGAAAAAATTTCCAGGGGTGCAGGTTCATCGGATTCTTAGGCCTATATACTGTAAATTCATATTTTAACTTGATACTATCGGTTACTTTTTTAGTAATTTTACTTTTTCATAATTTCACAATGTTTTCAAGGGTGCAAATGCCCCCTCCCCCTATTTAACCTCCCTCCGGACGTCCATGTAGACACTATGGAGAAAAAAGCGCTCACGGACGTTGCTGCGTACAGTATCAGCTTAGCGTTCAGTTCGCGTGTATCTATTATCTAATGCACTGTAGTGTATGACAGTATGAGGATTTCATTATCTTGCATATGCTGTTTGCATATGCTGTGTACATCATCGCCCATCTAATTTCAACATATCAAAATACTCAATTTGCCATGGGAAATGAGGCATTTGAAGCTCTCCAAATTTTCAGGCGAAGAAAGTTTACCGCAAAATTTGGCAATGCTTACCGTTTTGCGAATCTTGTTCTCCTGATTTGATCCCAAAATCTGAAATAAAGTTTTATAATGCTTTAATACAAACGAAAGACTAATGCTTTAATACAAACGAAAGACTAAAAACGACGATAAAAGTTACAACAAAGGAAGAAGATGCGGATAAATGGTCCAAAAATTAATCTTAAGCCTACAATCCGTTGATAACTGTCTTTACGTTGAAAACCTGTTTTCCAGGCCGACTAGGCCAACCCTGGATTTGACATGGATCTTGAATGATTTTGATTTGGTGTGCCATCGGCCGATATGCTCCTGTACATTATGAAGTGGCGCTATAGAAGTTTAAGATTGAATGGCCAGAATAAACGTTGATTTTACTCGCTTCTTTTTCCCCGTTAAATCGCACGGACGGGATTTACCTTATAAAGAATATCACGAATGCCTACAGGTACGTGCGAGATTCGCACGCGCAGGGGAGCTTCTTGTTCGCCAAAACGCGAGCTTTTTACGGTAGAATGACAGAACGCCATTATTACTAAAACGGCTTGGCAGACAGTATAATGAGAAAGTACATCGGTGCAGAAAATCCATAGAAAGCACGCTGACAACTGTTAGGCCTAATCCTATTATCCATCATCAGAGAAGTGTTTAAAGCTTTACAGTAGGCCTAGAGGAGGCGTCATCGCTAGGATTGGCATCACCCGGTGCGATAAAACCATGGTGTCACCCCTCCCCTCGCCCCCAACAAAAACCAAAAATATAATAAAAACACAATGGGCTTCGTTGAGTCCTTATGCGTAAAAATTGAATCGCTTATTAGCTTATTTAATTCACAAATATACCAAACATCTTGGTGTCACCCTTTTGTGATTCTGTAGCCTAATATTGGTTTCACCCTGTGCGGCCCACATCGCCCCCTTAGCGACGCCACACGTAGGAGGACGAGGAGGAGGCAGGGGCGGTTCCACTTTGGGGATGACTGGGAAAATGCGACTTCAATGGAAGATGATCGGTTAAACGGATTAGCCTTGGTGTATATCCACAAAGATATGGACATATCCATAGACAATGCCATCGACAAATTTGCTTTCAATAATAGAAAACTCGATTTTACACTATGACGTTGTAGTCTACAACCTGACTAATATGACTTTTATACATTAATGTCAATTCTGAACATTATATTTCATAAATCAAACTACAGATTTCTTCTAAACCGTTTACATATAATTCTTTAATTTTGACAATTGGCGGGATCTTTCTAGAAATTCATCGCATCCCCCACCAACTTCCTAGAAATTCACTGCGTCCCCCCACCAAGAGTTCTTGGAACCGCAACTGGAGGAGGGTATGAGGTTGAACCTGTGACAAAGCTGAAGTTTGCGATGAAACCTCTGGCGGCTTTGTCGAGACTTCTGCTCGTGAATACGACGTCCATTCTGTCCGAGTTGCTCATCAGCGTTGGAGGTCGTTTGGTGCCGCAGAAGAGTCCGATCTCACGCGGCTTCCGGTCGACGAAGACACTGGCCGTTACCACGTCGACACCATCGCAACTGCCACACAACATCGTCACCACATACACGCCATATTCGATTTTCAGCCGATTTCAACTCCGCTTTTTTACTAAATACCAGGCGGCAGAATTAGTACGCGACAATCGGACATCGGCGAAAACAGCGCATAATCAAATTCCCGCATATGCAGATCTGCGGATTTTGCTCAATGTAGTCATAGACCACGTGGTCATTATTATTATTATTATTATTATTATTATTATTATTATTATTATTATTATTATTATTATTATTATTATTATTATTATTATTATATCATCATCATCATCATCATCATCATCATCATCGTCGTCGTTGTCGTCGTCGTCGTCGCTCTCGTTCTAGAATACAGTCGACACATTTGCAGAATTGCCTCCATTATCAACGTCGGCGTTAGAAATGTCAATCTTACAGTCGACCAACCAGCTGTCTAAATGATCAAACGCTTACTCTGAGCTATTTTCTTTCCACTGATCATGATCGCGTCCCCTATTATCTGGTCGGTGAATGACGGATTGAAACCGATCTCCGTCCGTTTCAAGTTATGCGCTGCAGAGAGACAGAGAGACAGAGAGAGACAGACAGTCTGAGACAGACAGACAGAGACAGAGACAGAGAGACAGCGAGACAGAGAGAGAGAGAGACAGACAGACAGACAGACAGAGACAGAGAGAGAGAGAGAAGGAGGGGAGGAGGGAGGGAGGGAGATGAAAAGGAGAGGGAGATGAAAAGGGAGAAAGATGAAGAGGGAGGGAGGGAGAGAGAGAGAAAGTTGAGATCCAGAAAACAGGAAATTGCTTCTTCAAGCCTTCTTGAACTTCTTTGGATACAACTCCGTACACAGCGCCCCTTTTAAGTCACCGTTTGTTGACTGCGGGAGAGAAATAATTGAGAAGTCACCCAGATAACTGGAAACGATTTTCCTTTAAAGTGGAGGGGGGGTCAAACCCATATATTCAGACATAGTACGTTCTGGAAAATGAAATTCCAGCGGTTTTATTAAATTAAGGAAGAGGTAAATTTTCCGCGACAAACTTTAAAAAAACCGGTTCCAACAAGTACAGCCACGCTCTCTTCAAATCGCCAGGACATAGTGTCGACTGATGCCCAATGGCGCACTGACAATGGCGCTATAGAAGTACTTTGGTCGATTGACTATCTGTAGTTACTGTTAGACAGGGACGAATGGATGTGAAAAGCATTGAGACCAGTCAGACAGAATGACAAATCGACTAGATGATTGACTCTGATGACAATGAGCTTTGCCTGATATGAAATAAACGTCTTAGTTATCAGTGGCATTTGTCCAAACTTTCGGATAAAATAGCGCAAATTCACCCCCACCTCACGCCCACCCCCACCCCCCAACTCATCGTTTAATCTTCACCGCCGAATGAATGTGAACTGTGTCGGATAATATAGCCGATAACTTAACTGCTATTCGTATTATTTGGAGACGATAAACGATAATTAACGATGATTAATCGTATCTGCGATTCAAAGCCGAGACCCACCGCAGGTCAAATAATTGGCGTGGCGTGTGAAACGACCGAAAGCAAAACAAGCAAACGAAGCAGAAAGACGCCTTCTTCTTCTAACCAGTGGCGTAGCCAGGTTTTAGCACCAGGGGAGCGGTCACCTTTTCAGTCCACATTTATCGGCGTAGTCAGAATTCCGAAATAGGGGGTCACGTCTAAAGTTTTTCCCAGACAGGTAAAAAATCTTGAGCAAAAGAGGTCGGCCCGTCAGAATACAGAGGTCAAGGTCACTGCAATGGATACGTTTTCATTTATGATTGTTAGCTTTAATTTTAAATTAAATTAAATTAAATAAAAATTTCCGAAAAAGTCGCTACTTTTCAGAAAATTTGCGCCGGGGAGCTTTCCTGAGCAAACTCCTAGCTGCGCCATTGCTTCTAACCCGGGATTGTTGTCGCTGTTGTCTTCCTGAGCTCTGTTCAACTCTAAATCGATGAACGATATTTGAACACGTTCGTGCTGTTCGGCGATGAACGTGTGCCGTACCGTGACGTCGTTCGGATACGCCTGCGGGTACTGGGCGTGCGAAGTAAACGTACCGCTTTTCCTTTCCGTACTTTTGTAAAAATATTCGTACTCCGACGCTACAACGAATAACAGCAGTTTGTTAATTAATAATAGGCCTAACTGTAAGTAAGTAAGTAAGTAAAGTAAAAGCTCGTGGATTTCTATAGCGCCTTGGAAAGCAGCACAACAGTAGCTGCTTATTCTTAGGCGCTAAACTAACTGTAGTTATAATAGGACAATAAAATAGTATTAGCAATAATAATTATGATTACATTAATGATGCTGATGACGATGACGATGATGATGATGATGATGATGACAAACTTCTATAATGCCAGTTATAATACTTAAAAGGTGTTACTAATGGTACTCCAAATCTATCCGCAAAAGATTTGGTCAATAATCCAGAGTCAGGATTGGATGCAGCGAGAAAAGGCAGGAAAAGCGACCTGGACGAGATTAATTTAAGCCTAAGTTTGAAAATACTCGATTCATTCGAGGAGAGTTTGAGTATTTTGAGTCTGCAAAAGAAAGCACCCTCTTGTCATGCAACTTCAGGTCAGGTTTTAGGTACGTCTTAATCAGCGTATCGGCAAATCTTGTTACGAGTACTTTGGCCGATTATTTTACATTAGCGTCCATCGGTGGAAACACACTTCTGCTGTACAGCTGTACAGGTTTTATGTCAATATTTCCACACGTCTGGACATCCTCCTGTGCTGTCGAGTAGAAAGAGACAGAGACAGACAGACAAACAGAGAGAGAGAAAGAGAAAGAGAGAGAGAGAGAGAGAGAAAGAGAGTGAGTGAGAAAGAGAGAGAGAGTGAGCAGAGGTGTCGATTTATCGGCTACCCTGGAGCTCTCCGAAAGCTGGTTTAGACTAATCCTCTGCCTTCATCGTGGCTTTTGCCATCTCTTTTAGAGAAAACGCGGCGAGTTTCTTTACCCATCGTTTCCTTCTCTTTTATTATTAAATAAATAAATACGCTCCTTGCAACTGGCCATATAGGACCCACATTGCAGTATATTAGGCCTACATTTAGTAAAATAAAGTATTTCCCGAGCTCTCAAGGCTCCTGGAATCGGCGCTGATCTCCGTTTCCAAGGACCTCAGCCAGGCGACTGGTGCAAGTTACATGATACGGGGCCAGTGTTCTCATGCCACGCGCCTGTTTTTACTCCGCGGACTAATCCGCTACTCGGTTGCCATCGCCATCTGGCGAAAGAAGGCTGAGTCGCCCTGAGGGCTCCAACGGGTCTCGAACCCGCGACCTTCTGCTCCATCGTCCAACGTTGTTACAACTCTTGCTAAATTCCCGCCCCTTTAGTTTTCGTAGTAATAGTCAAATATAACATTTAACCACGGTATTAATTATTTTATATAGTAAAGTAAATGGGTTTTATCAAGAGATTACGCGTTATTCTAGCGGACATTCGTTCACGGCGTTTTAAAAATGCTCGAACTTACCTGTCGGTTTCGTAATCATTGCAGGTGAATCACCTGGATCGATGGCTTCAAAATCTACAGCAGTTAGAAAGCAAAGACTGCAGCTATTAAAGCTGGAATGCATTGAAAGTAGCAGCGGACACCACGCATTTGGAAATGCGTGCAGAAACAAAAATGCAAAAACAAAAATGGTGAAACAAATGACTTAATGGCAGTCTGTTTGTCTGTCTCTGTCTGTCTCTGTCTGTCTCTGTCTGTCTGTCTGTCTGTCTGTCTGTCTGTCTGTCTCTCTCTCTCTCTCTCTCCCTCTCTCTCTCTCTTTCTCCCCTCTCTCTCTTTCTCCCCTCTCTCTCTTTCGCCTCTCTCTCTCTCTTTCTCTCTCTCTCTCTCTCTCTCTCTCTCTCTCTCTCTCTCTCTCTCTCTCTCTCTCTCTCTATATATATATATATATATATATATATATATATATATATATATAGGCTTTATATATGTGGGTGTATATATATACATATATATTATACGTATATATGTATTATATACATACGTAAAAACTCTTATATAGACTATATAGACTCTTTATCCTTTCTTTTCGGCTTCATTATCTGTTTTGTTTGTTGTCTCGGTTCTCTTTTTCCTCCCTTCCGCTCTTGGGAAATTATGCTGTTTGTACGGTCGATCTACGGAGACGATGCCTTTCCAAAGCGGGGGGGGGGGACACAAACTCCGCCAGAAATGCCGACGGGGATTATAGCGCCGAAATGTCTTGATTATTCCGATTTCATATTTCTTGATCGCGGAAAGGTTTGCGGATCAATTCCCCTCCAAGATCGCGTCTGAATGTTCAGGCATCGAGCGAGCAGCCACCGTAGATTTCTAGAATGCCTTCGTGGCGAGGAAAAAATTACTCGGGGATCAAACGACTGGATTTGAAACTACATCACCAGATTTCAGTCCTCGAGAAATACTCGCATGATATGTTGCTGCACTCTCTGCTCAATAGTTACAGTACTTGCCCCTTCTATGCTATACAATGCACCTGGGATGAGGTATATATCTTAACCGATGTCAATAAAACATTCCGTCTATATTGTATGGGCGGACCGCGATATATTTCTTTCATGCACTGTATATTTCACTTATAGACCGACGTTACGCAAAATACTCGCAAATAAAACAGAAGCGATGCGTTTCAACTGCTTGCTTCTGCCGTGGTGAAATATTTCATCTCGGCCGCTGGGGGCCTGGCCCTCCGAACCCACCCGAAGTCTTAGTTCATTCTTCGGGGCGGAACGTGACTTGGTCTTATGGTTATGGCGCATCTGGGAAAACTATTTTTACGATTGAAAGGAATGACTGATTTACCGAATCAGCGGTGTTTAACCGGGAACGGGGGTCGCGTCGTCGACGGGACTGGCCCCGCACCCGCGTTACATTACGAATTCAACCGCCGCAGGAACCCGCTCACGACGCGTGGCTCTCTAGCGTAGGATCCATTTGGACGGTTGATTTAGAAATTGGACTGGCACGATTTTTCCGTAATCTGCTTAATAAACAACTCGAAACCAGAGAGAGAGAGAGAGAGAGAGAGAGAGAGAGAGAGAGAGAGAGAGACAGACAGACAGACAGACAGACAGACAGACAGACAGACAGAGATAGAGAGGAGGATGTAAGGTACGTGAAATTGAGACAGCCTAAGAATGGGAGTCATTATTATTATTATTATTATTATTATTATTATTATTATTATTATTATTATTATTATTATTATTATTATTATTATTATTATTATTATTATTATTATTATTATTATTATTATTATTATTATTATTATTATTATTATTATTATTATTATTATTATTATTATTATTATTATTATTATTGACTGGGATTCGTTTGTTCCTACCGTTGGGATTGTGTCTTCCAGGCGGATATGCGCTCCTTCTTCCAGACGGAAGGATGGTAGCGGTGTCCTGGAGGAGCGAGTCGTGGTTGTTGAAACTGTAGCTGGCCGCGAACCCCTGCAGCTGTTTCTTGCTGTCGGAGACGAATTCCACGCAGAGATTTTCGCCGATCGACGTGACCCTGATCTGGGTCAGGTCATTGCAGAAGCGACCAATCACCGGTGACAGGACGTCCAGTCCGTTGCGAACTGTTATGTAGTCTGGACTGTTCAAACAACTGACGTTACAAAAGCAAAGGGAACAATAGATAATCATTACATTATAATTGTCAGTACTATATCGGTATATACCCCCCCAATCAGTCTACCTTAAAGTTTTTTATGTGATATACATGTGGTTATATGTGGTTTATATGGTTTATGTGGTTCATAGTTAAGATTTATACCCACCCAAAATATTTATACCCTACCAAATCAAATTCCTGGCTACGCCCCTGCTCACAAGCAAAGCCTGTTTAGCGCAGTAGTGTAATGCAGTAGCAGGACCCATGCTCAGGAGCTTAGCGACGGGGGGGTATATCGGTATATATACCCCCCCCAATCAGCATATAATACAGTATATGTACACATATATAGCACATATAATATATTATTTCGCCCCCCCCCCTTTACGCCCTGAAAGGCTAGACAACAACTTGTCGAAACTGGTGTCACCGTACCATCAACCGAGCATGCTGCTGCTGCTGCTGCTGCTGCTGCTGCAGAGACAACGTGCACAGATGCATTACGGGAAAACTCAGGACGAGGCTGAGCGGCGACGTAAGTCTCAATTAGAGCGGAACGCATTTCGAGCGTTGCCATGGCAACGGCGTCGCTGCGATCGACGTAGTCGCCTAATTTCTCGCATTTCGTCGCCAGAAAGAGGCTTCCGGATTTATTTCACAAGAGGTGCGGGACCTCACACCACGTCCATCCCATCCCCCCCCCCTACCAACGCTCCGCTCTGGTCTTACTCCATCCAACGGAAATCGAAAGCGTTTGGATCCAACGTGACTTTTCACTCGGCAAAGTCTTTACACCAATGACTGGGGCGTCATTATTAATAGGTAGAGCGTCATTATTAACAGGCGGTGTTTTAATTAACAGGTAGGTGGAGTGTAATTATTAACAGGTGGAGTGTTATTATCAATAGATGAAGTCATGGGCGCCCACAGAAATTTTACCAGGAGGGGCAAAACGCATTTTAACACAATGGACACAGTTAATATTTTAGCAAGGATTTCAGATTTCAATGTGAAATATTGGTATTTGCATTTTCCAGGGGGCAAGTGACCCCTCTTGCCCCAATGTGCGGGCGCCCATGGATGGTGTGCTATTAGTAATATTAATAAGGTGAAGTAATTATTAATAAGGTGAAGTGTTGTTATTGACCGTTGGAAGGTGTCATCCGCCATGGGCGATCTACGTTTTGCATTGGCATTCGAGTGACGACAAATAAATTCGAAATGCACAGCTCTGGTGCAATGGTAACGAAAGTGATATGTCTTCTCTTCATAATTCCACAGTTCGAAGTCTGCGTCTTAAATTAACAGCTTGTCAAATATAGAAAGCGAAAAGCTCGCAGTTTCTCTCTTTATGGAGCGCCATTATAGTAGAGGCTACATCGGACGGAGCGGCCTATGCGCTGCTGTTTACCCTCCGTCGATCGGTTCCAGTTGGATCGAGTGGAAGACGACGGCGACGGTCTCGTGAGGCTTTCCGTAGAAGAAGTAGAGGCAGTTGGAGTCCGGCGGATAGTTCTGCGGATACTTCGGAGAGAAGAACGATCCCATCTTCGCGTTCTTATTGCTGTAGAAGTCGAACGAGCACGACGTTCCCCACCGGCGACTTCCGCCGGAAATGTCGAAAAGAACTGGAAGCAGAAGAAGAAGAGAAAAGAAGACGGTCTCCTCCTCCTCCGAGACGCAGACACTCAAAATTGCATTTATTTCCGAGGGATTTGTCCGCGTCCATCGAACGAGACAAAGACAGACGGTCGGGGATATATCATTGATTTCGTCGTGAATACGGAAATTGGAATGCAATAATATAATATAACGAAGAGTCTTCGTACACAATACTGAAACCAAACTCAATTGGGGTACAAGCACTGTAAGCAGACATAATTAGGGGCCATCCATTAATTACGTCAACAAAAATTGCGGAAAGGGGTCTGAAAAAGATTTGACAGTTGTTGACAGTTGTTGACAGGGGGATGGGTCGAGAGAAGTTGACGTCAACGATTTTAATTTTTGCAAATAATCAAAAAAATAGGAAATTTTATGGGATACTATTTCTTGCAACGGGGAAAGCTTGACAAGGATAAATGTAATCACCACGACATATTTACACTTGACGAGCAAAAAAGGGGAAAAGTCCATCACCAAAAAGGAGACCCGTCACTGATCTTGGGGAGGGTCAAAAGTTTTTTACATAGTTATAGGGGGTGGTTACTGAAAGTTTGGCAGCTGCTGACAAGAGGATGAGGGGTTCGAAAAAATGCTGAAAAATTGTCGACGTAATCAATGAACAACCCCTAATGTGATCTTGGGGGGGGGGTTAACGCTCGCTTACGATCGTCGTGCGCGTTTTGTGGTGTGACTGCTTTGTCAGGCATCTATCTGTCTATCTATTTGAGGCGGCCCTTCTTCTTAGTACGCAGCTACACATCTGTTGCTTTTATCGCGACTGGCCACGCCGCTAAACTTGACAAATTGGGCGCCGCCATTATTTAAAGTTTCGTTCCGCGCTGACGGACAGACGGACACGCGAACGTCCGTCCGAGATAGAAAATACCCTAGAGAGCAAACCGGGGTAGGAAGATCCTCTCGGCGCAGAGCTGACTCTCCGGAGCACGGACTATTAATGCGTAAGAATCGATCAATCGACAAAGTATACGACCCACTGGACGACCGCTTTAACCCCCTCCCTCTCCCCCACCCCCTCCCTTCCCTCCCCAGTGTACAGAATTTCAATGAACGCTGTTCAGTGTTGGCTGCAGGTCGGATAGAGGGAATTCCTCCAAATCTTTTGTTTCGTTCCCCTCCGAAAAAAATTGCAATAAATTAGGAGTTCAGGTAATTTTTCACAAAGCCGCTACCCTGAACTGCCATAAATCTCCCCCCTGTCAGAGGAGAGTGTTTGTAACGCTGCCGCCGCCTCAATTTCGCGCCATTTTCACCACAATGGTTCAATTAATATGTGGCACATTTAGTGGCACATTTAGTGGCACATTTAGTGGCACATTTAGTGGCATAAGTAAGTAAGTAAGTAGTAAGTAAGTAGCGTGGATTGTGAGCGCCCGGGGCAAAATAAAGAGATTGCGCCTCTAATGTGTCCCCCAAATGCCCTGGAAAGCAAAAGAAATGACCTTGTTTTCGTGTCGTAGTATTATCCTATTATTCTTCCTTGCAATGACCAGAATCCCAGAAAGCAGTGCTTTATACAGGCCTGTTAGGAGGGAAGATTTTCCCCCAAAACCTCAAAATCCCCAAAAAAAAAAAAAGAACTCAGCACTTACACAAATTTTGCATTAAACTGTGTCTTTTCCCCTCCAACCAAGTCGATTCCCCCCTCCCGAAAGCCTCAATTCCCCCTTCAAAGGCCTGGAGTCTGGATAAAACACTGAGAGAAAGTACATGCAATCCTCCTCCTTTGTGAATGGCATATATTAGCCAATGTTTCTATTTTAATTATTTATCGTTACTTGATTTTCGATTTTTTCATTGTTTGAAATTCTGCGCCCCAAAATTTTTGCCCCAGCCACTCCCGAGTCCCCACGCTACGCCACTGGGCACTCCTGAGGCATCGTCATACCGGACGTTCAACTTGCGTGTCTTTCCTTAGAACACGTGATCCTACTGCCGAGTCGCGTGACACCGAAAAAGTTCGGGCGGAGGCACCTGGAACATCGTACGATCCTGTTCCTCCTCCGTCGTCCAATCAATCACTCCACTCGTGACATGGATCGCAAAATCCTGGTCGAGTCTTCCACTCCGGAAGATGATCTTCCAGGTTTAATTCCTTCGGTCATGTCTTGACTAATTACAAACGCAGAGTTTACTTCGATCGACAGTGTCACTGCAACGTTGCTAAATAGTCTATCTCTTGTGCATGGCCAAACATTAACCAACTGGGGATCCCGGATATATCCGTCCATTTTACATTGAGTTACAGTTGAATACAACTTAACCAAGATTCAATGACAACTCCACAAGATAATGTAATGTAATGTGATATTTGTATAGCGCCTCTTCTATTTCTACGCAGAGTCTCTCCGATAGCATTGGAGTCGCAGGGTAAAGTAATGAGACTTTAGCTTTCGCATTGAGCAGAGCGATATTCATGGTTTGACAGTTATAAGCATACGATTAATTAATAAGCATACGTTGGCTCTCACGCAGGACAGACGTTGCTGAACCACTCTAAATTCTGTTGCTATAGTTGGGTTACGACGGTCATGCTGGTAACTGTGACGACGACGACGACGATGACGATTGTGATGACGAAGATTGCGAAGAAGAGTTACTGTGTTTGAATATTCAATTGGAGATGGAATGAGGACCGCGAAATAAGCGCGACTTCGCCGGTCCAATGTTTACGACTGCGCGGTTAAATCAAGAATCTGTCTTCTGTACTACGCTCCTGTTGCTCTCCGTCTGTCTCTCTGTCTCTGGCTCTGTCTCTGTCTCTCTCTCTGTATCTGTCTCTGTCTCTGTCTCTGTCTCTGTCTCTGTCTGTCTCTCTCTCTCTCTCTCTCTCTCTCTCTCTCTCTCTCTCTCTCTCTCTCTGTCGTTTCCATCTCATTTCGTAGACCTGACGATTGCTGTTTATGCGAAGAACGCCGAATCTCCAGAATATACTAAACGTTTATTATTAAAACTCGGATGTAACACTGAAGCACTTGGGGAAAGCGCTGTTGCGTCTTCTGCGTTTTAGATCGTCATGTTGAGATGACGATTTAACCGAAACCACACGCAACTCATTCGCCTCTCTGAACTCCTCTCCGTTCGAAGTTCTCTTGATCAGTACAAGTGCTCCCGCTGGACCTAACTGATGAAATAGAACTTCAAGACGACGCTAAGGTTCTATCTTAAATTATTTAGATTTGCTCACTGTCCACCGCCCGATTGAAACCGAATTATAACGTGAACTGCGTTCGTCCATTCGTTTTATTTCTATGTGCTACTCCTGTTATCCCTTATTCCTTCCCCCTCCCCATCAACTCTCGAGAACTGCTGCACCGGTCGGTCGAAGCTTTCCCTTCCCGAACCTCCTCACAAATCGACTTGTGATGCATCGAACTCAGGGATATTTTTACATCCCCCTAACACTCCCCTAACACCGCCCCCCCAATTTGAGACCGACACCCCCAAAATGTGGTAATGTGACAATGGTATGCATACAAAATGCATACTAATTAGCTCCGGACACCCCAATTTGAGGTCGACACCCCCCACACCCCAATTCACAATCATAGAAATATCCTTGATCGAACTTCTGTTAGAGATTCCTTGCCTTATCATACTTTAGATGAAAATGGTTAAACGTGGATTGGAAATATTACAGTAGATGACAGAACATCCTGCCTAAGAGGCAACTTCAATGACAATATAATGAAAACTGGAAGTTGTCCTAATCAGCAGGGACGTAGCCAGGCATGGGCAGGATTTTAGGTTGGGGCGGGCGGGGACTGAAGCCCAAGATTCACTCCCGTTTCTTTCTTTTGAGCCCGCAAAGCCATTTGGGCTTGTGAATTCAGTTGGGGGGCTAGCTTCAGGCATGAGGGGCTTGAGCCCCTCCCCCAGCCCATTCCTAGCTACGTCCCTGCTAATCAGGGATCCGGAGAATTGAACTGGAAATTTAAATATTCGCAATGTTCTACAGAAATGTAAGAACAAACACAAGAACTTGCTCTCTCTCTCTCTCTCTCTCTCTCTCTCTCTCTCTCTCTCTCTCTCTCTCTCTCTCTCAGAGTTTCCAACCTCTGAGTAGAAATATAAGAGTCGCTATACAGATGTTACGTCACATTATTATATCACTGCAGTGACATGTAGTCTTTCTTCTTGAATCGTTTGTTACTTTTCCCTGTTTTCAATGGACAGAACCATCTGTTGCCGCCGCACCAATCGTAGCAATAAACTCAAATGTTATTGATCGATGACGCGAATAACTAAGACGCGCAAAATCCTCTAAGAATCTTCCACTGCTTCTGTACGTTTTTCCTTTTAGCCTCCATCATCTCTCTCCTTGCGTCTCTGTATCTCCGTGTCTCTGTCTCTCTGACTCTCTCTCTCTCTCTCTCTCTCTCTCTCTCTCTCTCTCTCTCTCCGGCATCATAATCGTTTCCGTCATCTGGCCAAGACAGAACGCATCGCCGCATCGGCGTGTACGAAAGTCAGAACGTGTTTTCATGTTTGAAAACATCGCCAATGATCGATGCGGTCCAGACACCAGAACGCAGTAATCTCGACTGCTGCTCCCTCCCTCGATAAGTCATCCGCCGGGCGGCAGAGGAGAGAGAGAGAGAGAGGGAAGAATCGGTCTAAGCAGACTGTCAAAGAGCCTCACATTTGCAGCTGCGACCAATGTCCTCGTTTGACCCGCAAATACCACAGGTAATAGCATATATTCAAATAGTCAAAAAATGTCTAACGTTTGTCACATCATGAGAGTCTCGGCCGGAGACCTGCCAGGGATAATAATGGAAGGTAGAATAGAAGGAACAAGGAGAATGGGGCGACCGAGAAGAAGCTGGATGAACGACTTCTTTGACTGGACAAACACAAAGAACTATGGAGCCCTAAAAAGAGCGGCAGAAGATAGAAAGAAATGGAAGAAAATGACTGTCAACCCTCTGATAGGGGACGACACACAAAGAAGAACAAATCTATTGTATAATAGACATGTTGCGTGTATGCATGTATGATGTATGTATGTATGTATATGTATGTATGTTTGTGTTTATGTATGTATATGATGTACTTAGATGCATGAGCAATAGTGCATTCACAGAGTTTATACACAGACTTGTCCATGGGACATATTTCTCTGTCCCATCCCATCCCATACCATGGTAATTTATGCTTGTCCTATTCCATCCCATGGGGTTCCCATTATAATATTAACATGGAATTTTAGTATGGAATACAGTTCAGATGAAATTATGAAATCGAATTATTCATGAAAGCTTAGGTCTAGCATCTACTAAATAGGACTGCGTGTACAAAGAGACAGTGTAAAACGACAGAATTTATTAGCTCTGTTAACTTTAATGTCCCACCACAAAATATACAGTAGATGCAAATATACGAAGAAAAAGGAAGTATCAGAAGCCTTTAAAATGTAACTAAAATAAGAGTATAGCTGTGACGTAGTAGATCCAGTTGTTATGACGTGGCTACTGTCTCATACACAGTCCCATGGGTTCCATGGAACATACCAATGTGTGCTGGCCCATCCCATGGGAGAATACCATTACCATGGACAGCCATATATATATATATATATATATATATATATATATATATATATATATATATATATATATATATATATATATACAAGTATACTACAGCGGCCTGATATAGAAGGCCTATGCTTTCACCGTATATGAAATTCATCTCTTTGTATGTCAACAATAGGAAGGTAAGGAAGAAGGTAGAGAGGAAGAGGGACATGATGCTAACCATGAAGGATGAATGAATGAAGGACGGAGGGACGGACTTGGAGTCGTTAACGTCGAAGCAAAATAGATTTTCGACGGCTAATGAGAACGGTTTCCATGACGACGCCGGGGCCGCATCAGACGCCGTTATGCAATTATGCCGAGCGCAGAGCATGACCGATCTGCACTTACGATCGACGGAAGTGCATCATGGTCGATTGACGGCGGACGGTGGGTGGGGGACGGCGGGGGAGGGGCGACTCGCCCTCGCGAAATTATGCGGCATCAATATTGGGGGTGGGTGTTCAAGATGATTATATAAGTAAATAATTAAAAAGTAAAATTGAAACCAGATGCGGCTCCACAGGAGGGGGGCTAGGAGATACCCTTTGCTCCCCCAGTATTGAATGCCTGACTCCACAGTGGCCCACTTCGAGGGTGATAGTCTTCCTATATGTGATTAATTATGAGAAATAGTCGGTCTCCATGCTTAGAAGTTGAGTTTGCAACCCCAACACCCACCCACCCCCGCCAACTTGCCAAATCCTGGAGCCGCCACTGATTGAAAGAGACAAAGACTATTTAGAAGTGGGAGAATATAAATGCCTACATATTCAACGACCTTCTTCAATAAAGCAAATATAGTCACGGGAAAAAGTAGCTCTAAATATGTGTATCGCAGTTCACAGACGCACAAATTTTCAGTAAGGTTCTGTTGGAAATTGTCTCACGCGACAAAAAGTCTAATAGGCCTACATCTAAAGTCCAATATTAGCCCAATATTTGCCATAAACGAAAAACTTTTGAAGTCGATGCCCTGCGTCAAACAATTATTACTATTGAGGGGCAACAGTCAAATAAACGTGGCTTGTTCTAATTGTGCCAAATCGCGAGATTCTTGGCATCAAAGCCATCAGTTAAATTATTTTGGCGACTATATTTTCACTGAATTCGCATACTCTGTATCATATATATATATATATATATATATATATATATATATATATATATATACACGCATATATAATATTATATATATGACCCCTTTGATCCACAGCCATATATGTTTCACATTGGTCGTTCTTTGGTTCACCCAGCGGCTTCCTCGAATTTTACCTGTTTTCGGTTAGCTAGGTTTTTTTACATCGATTTCCACCGGAATCTATTCATCATTGCAAACAGAGAAATCTTTCTATAGGTTAAATAATATTTTCTGTAGAAAAAACCCCGACACTTTGTATTTTTCTCTACAAGTTGTGTCCGCAGCGAGAGTTGCAATCGAAGATTAGTTATTCTCCCGTTGAACGTCGCTTCGTTGAATGACTCGATTCATTCGACGGCGTGAAATCACGCATAAACTTCTGATCGGCGGGGTTGGGGGGGGGTCGGGGAGCGGGGAGAAGGAGGAAACTACTACCACGCGTGGCGATCAGTGTCCGTTCATCTTAACCGGAAACTACTTCATTTCATGAGTCACCGAGCAGTGACGTCATTAGACGTTCCCTGCGTCTCCTTCCTCTCTTTTGAAAAAGAAGGATCAACGGGTGCGTTTTACTATCAAACCGAACAGAGGAAGTCGGTCTGCAGACTAGACAATTTGCTTACTTACTTTATTTCGTGAGCGCGTCCACGTTGCACGCATTGATCGTTGCCACAAAACAACCACAATCACGGATTACTATTATTATTATTATTATTATTATTATTATTATTATTATTATTATTATTATTATTATTATTATTATTATTATTATTATTATTAACTAAACAATTTATATAGCGCAATAATCATGGCAAAATGGCCAAAGACAAGAGCGCTTTACAATACTACGTGTAACCGATGGTGAATATGTAAGTCTTAAGATTACTTAGGAAAGAAGTGGCAAAATGACGAGACTGGTAGATCAGTGAATATGGCAATACCCCCTCCAAACTTCTCGTTGAAACATCGAACTTTCTTAATATCGGCACAAATGCTGATGAGGAAATATGAGAACTCTCAAAAAATCGACAACATAAGAACTTCGGCAGACAGGCGTGCGACATTACTTGAAATCGGTGTTCTCCTCTCTGCAAACGTTTTTGGTCAGGAATTCTGGAACACTAGAGAACGCCATAGGGTCAAGGATGCAGGAACTGTATATTTGATCTCCGCAACTGAAAACTGGAAGCGTCGATTGAGGGCTGTGGTCAGCGGGGGGTGGATTTAGGCGATCGCTTCTGGTCGCTCCATTGTAGGGTACACAATATGATGCGAAAAGAAGCAGAAGATGGCGAGGAGCGTATAAACTAACATCAGAGGCATTATGTATTATATTAAAACGGACTTTGTAATCTTCGGTTCGCGTAGTTTCCCACAACCTAACCTGCCACCACAGTGTTTTATACAGTACTATTCTCTCTCGAAAAGCAATCAGGCAATAATATACAGTACAAGGGCGAATCTCTGGCGCTGTATAGTACGATGGCATGGGGGTAGGGAGGGGGTAGAGGAGAAAGTGCAGTTGCTTCCAAAGATGATGCAATTTTAGATAATTGCATTGTAGGTCTGAAACATAGAAGCTTAATTATTTGAAATTTTGTCTGTGAAAGAGTAAGTGTTCTTAAGAAAACTCGTGACTGATTCATCGAACTCCTGACTACCGGCATGGGCGTCCGGAGGGGGGTGCAAGGGGGTGTAATTGCACCCCCCTGGAAAAATTGTGGAGTTATGAAAAAAGTAAAATTACTTGTTTCTTTTGTCACAAAACCTTGTTTTGCACCTGTCTGGAAAATTTTTAAATTTCTTTCGTCACAAGACCTTGTTTTGCACCCCCCTGGAACAATTTCTGTGGACGCCCATGACTACCGGAGTAAACATACTGAGATGCGAGAGAGCGGGTAAAAGAATTGATCATCCTGCCTACATGAAATAGGCATTGAGTAAGTGTTCAAATAGGCCTGAATAGTGTTTCGTCTGACAATAAACGCAATGGCGTTAAATACTACTACCACTATTACTACTACTACTGCTACTACTACCTACTACTACTACTACTACTACTACTAAACGCATTATTATTATTATTATTATTATTATTAAAAATCTATAATATTAAAATCCTTATTCTGTATGTCTGTTACCTTCAAGCGTTCTCATTGGTTGACTATTGGTAGACGGTTTAGTCCTTACGTCGCTATGCGTTGGTGGGCGATGTTCTACGTTGCTATTGGTAACAATTGTTCGTAGCTTGAGAAAGTTGCTAACGTACATACATTTTAACGTACACAAAAATACGTGTACAGCGTCACAAATGGTCACAGTTGCGTGATTTTAACGTACATACCTAATTATTACGTGGCGCAGAGCTTGGCAGGAACGTTGCGCTTTGAGTATAAATAGTAATGGCGAGTCGTGGTGGAAATTCATCAAGAGCATTGGCAATACTTAGGCCTAATTATTAACAAAGCTTGGCTAGGTGGCGTATGTACAGTACATCATTGAAACGTTGTTCAGCATGAATTCAATGGTTGGGTTTTTAGTATTATCCTGCACCGCGAGCAGAAGCGAGCGCGAGCGAAGCGAGCATCTTTCTAGTAATAATAATAATAATAATAATAATAATAATAATAATAATAATAATAATAATAATAATAATAATAATAATAATAATAATAATAATAATAATAATAATAATAATAAAGTTTAACGTGGTTCAGTAGGGTCTGCCCTGTGTGAGAACTGCTGTGTTTACTTTTTTAAAAACTAGGACAAATCTTTCTTTAAAAAGATGGAAAATCTTAAAAATCAAATTGTCGGCTTGGGGAGTTGTTTAGCTCCAGTTACTCCAACCACCCTGAAATTGACACAAGGGTGAAAGTAGAATCCAGTAGAATTATCTGTTTTTCTACCGACGCTCTATAGAGGCGCGCGAGGACTGTACAAAAAAAAGGCGAAACGGCGAACTATTGGCCGCTTCTTCGCGACTTTTCTCTTCGTTCGACCGGTCAGAGAGGATCAGGACACGACAAGCGGCATGACCGGAGCTAGTGGCACGAGACGGTCGATCACGAAATCCCAGATGCCGATATAATTAACGTCTCACTGACGCCGACGAAGCAGAAGGAGAGAGAGGCCTGAACTTTAATCCGACCACACGGACAGCGCGGGAATTAATCGATCACGTGATAGGAATCGATGTCAGCAGCAGCAGACGACGAGGACGAATGACCAAAAGAATTAAATATATAGGTTAAATTAATCGAATATACATAATAAAGAAATTAAATATAAAGTATAGACAGCAATAAGCATTTGAGTTGTGTAACGTTTTCATTTCAACGAATGCGCCTATCGACAAACGTCTAAAATACTATACGTACAAAGCGAGATTTTACTTACTTACTTATTTATTCTATTGTGCTTTGTCAATCATGGAACAGATCCTGGTAACCAATTATATTACCAGATATCAATTTCATTTTCAGGAAGATATTGAAGCTCTTGCCTATTAAATAGACCGGGACTATAGGCCTAAGTTACTTTTGTTTTGAACCAAGTCTCAAATGTATTTGAAATTTGAAATGAAAACAGTTCACCTCTGAGCAATTTTTCTATCTCTTTTTTATTCAAGAAAATTCAGCAGCATTCAACAGGAGTGTTGTTCTGTCGTCGACAATGTTTTGGGGGCGACAATACTAATTAATCATTGCCAAAACTATTGACCAAAATGCTGCTGCTGCGGCAGGCTGAAGAGAAATAAATAGATTCGTTTCCCCAGACGACTACCATTATTTCAGTAGAACGCTACCGTTATTTCAGTAGAATGGCATTCACTCTTTTGGTAGAAAGAAGAAGAAGAAGAAGAAGAAGAAGAAGAAGAAGAAGAAGAAGAAGAAGAAGGAGGAGGAGGAGGAGGAGGAGGAGGAAAAATGGGCAGAGGGAGGAGTACAAGAAAAGATGTATCAACACACGGTTTGAAGTAGGTTAACTTGAAAGCTAGGCGATAAAAAATGAATGAATCAAATGAAAGGGAATAAAGGAATGAATAGACCCAAATGAATTGCGTGGTACAAAATAAACTACGGAAAGACAATGGAAGCTCTCTTTCTTCTTCTTCGTCTTCTTCTTCTTCTTCTTCTTCTTCTTCTTCTTCTTCTTCTTCTTCTTCTTCTTCTTCTTCTTCTTCTTCTTCTTCTTCTTCTTCTTCTTCTTCTTCTTCTTCTTCTTCTTCTTCTTCTTCTTCTTCTTCTTCTTCTTCTTCTTCTTCTTCTTCTTCTTCTTCTTCGTCTTCTTCTTCTTCTTCTTCTTCTTCTTCTTCTTCTTCTTCTTCTTTTTCTTTTTCTTCTTCTTTTTCTTCTTCTTCTTCTTCTTCTTCTTCTTCTTCTTCTTTCTTCTTCTTCTTCTTCTTCTTCTTCTTCTTCTTCTTCTTCTTCTTCTTCTTCTTCTTCTTCCGCTCAAAGCAGAAATCGCTGGCTTTGACGCTGGAAGCAGTCGATACGCAAAGACAATACGTTAGCATGAGTCTCCGTCTCTGTTATTCCTATTTCCAGGCGAACCTGTTTTTTTCACGAGCATCAACTGGGCGCAGTCACCAAATAAAATGCAATCGCCAGTAACAGGAAAAACGACGGAAATGCAAAGTCGACGACAAATAGATGCGAGCGAAGTAGTGCGCAGTGGCGGTTCCAGGGGGGATGCGTGGGGATGCATCCCCTCACCGGACTTCCGGACTTTTTTCGCCTGCGAAATCTATTTTTTGGGTAAAAGTCTAGTAAAACTACGGGGAAAAACTGCGCATGACCTTTTTTTGCTTGCCAACCTATTTTTCGGTAAAAGTGTAGTAAAATTAGGGACAAAAATTCCCTTTTGTCAGCTTTCATCGACAAAGTTTTTTTCCTTCTCCCCCCCCCACCAACTTCCTATGAATTCATGTCATCCCCTCCCACCAAGTAATCCTGGAACCGCCACTGGAAGTGCCTACAAATGCGACCCCTCCAAACGCGAAGCCGAGGATCGGTTTCACGCGGCCATCAAATGGAGAAGCTACTGCGAAGCCATCGCTGGCCAAGACACTAATAAGAGGAGCTTCTAAGCAGGGAATGCAGACAGTCTCATAAATGACGTCGAGGCGTTGAAAGAAACGCATTTGTCCAATAAATCGTCGACGGCTAATGAGTCGATTACTGTTTCATACGTTTTCATTAGCCAGCGTCTTACCCAATGCTTTCTCGGTCAATTTCCCTTTTTCATTGACAACAAAAAACCTTTATTCCGAAGAAAATCCGACAGCGCCGAAAGCAGAAAAGAGACATTTAAGTGGTAGAATCATTGGCGTAGCCATTAGGGACTTGCCGCCCCTATTATGGCTGTAGGCGGTCGTGGAATTTGAGAATTTTGGGGTGGGATAGGTAGCATGATCGAAGAGAATATACGTGAATGTGCGAAAAACTCCTATGACGATCGATCGAAATTTTGCTCGTCTGAGACTTTTTTTACCCGAAAAATTCGATGTGCTCCCTACCACCCCCACAAAACGGAACCCTAGTTACGCTACTGAGTCGAACAGAGTGACAAAACCAATTTCCCTTGAAATGTTAATCCATCGACAGTACGTTCACCGGAAACGCTATCGCTTCTTCAGTTCTAGTGCCTCGACATTTAACATCAAGTTTACGGCAATGAACCGGTGTAGCATATTATAATGACTCCCATATAATAATAACTTCTTCTGGGGAGTTATTATAATATAGAGAGAGTTATTATTATATATATAATAATGAGGGGGAATCTTTATTATATATATAATAATCAGTGTTAGGAGTGATCTTAGATCAAAAGATCAAAGATCACGATCTAAGATCACAATTCATGATCTTTGATCTTTGATCTAGATCACTTTTTACTAGTGATCTTTGACTCTGATTTTAAATCACTTTTTCAGTGATTTTGATCTTTATTATCAACAGAAGATCAAAGATCAAATTATATGTATTCTCCCAACGAAGTCAATCAAAGCACTTCTATGTGTATTGAGTAAAATGGCGGACAAATCAAGCATTCGGACCTCAATGATTATGTTAAAAAGTTACATGTTACAAAGTTACATGTTAGTGCAGCCGGTGCAGATGATGAGGATTATGGGCATGGCCCTGACATTAGTACTGGCACTGCCACTGGGACTCAGGGGGAGGCTTGCTCAGTTGCAACTGGTCGTGAAAATGCAGTCAAGATAGAGGTCATGCACTACCTGAATAACCCAAATAAGGAACTTTCTAGCTTGTTGGCATACCCAAATGGCAAGGCAGCATTTGTGAAATATAAGACAACCCTGCCATCTTCTGCGCCTGTCGAAAGACTTTTTAGTATTGGAGGTTTGATAGCTACACCGCGAAGAAACAGGTTGTCTGACGCAACGTTTGAGCGTCTGCTCATGCTGAAAATGAACTGCGTGTTTAACACTGACTGTGAACTGACAGTTAATTGCTAAAATTGTTATGAACTGTTTTCAGTTGTGTTAGTAACTTAGTATTACAAAAGTTTACATGCATCGTACAGTGGACATTTGTATCGTTATCATACGTGATACGTCATACATGATATAATAACTATATTTGTATGATCTTTGATCTTAGATCACTTTTAAGGTGATCTTGATCTTAGATCATTTATACTCTAGTGATCTTTGATCTTGATCTTAGATCAATTTCTCTCTAGTGATCTTGATCTTTGATCAAGATCATTTTACAAGTGATCTTTCCTAACACTGATAATAATGAGAGGGGGAGTTATTATTATATGGGAGTCATTATAATATGCTACACCGGTTCTAAAATATTTACGCATTCCGGCTGCGACAGTGCGGCGGTAACACTCAGCAAAAAAGCGAAATTTACAAAGACGAAACGATAGCAGAATAGTAAATTTCCCTGTGTATAGGCCTGATGCATTTCGTATGTACAGTATGTATCCTGCATGTACCTAGGCAACCCAGGAAATGAAGTGTGTATGCTGTATTTGTGTATTCTGTATCCGTGTGTATCCTGCATGTACACAGTATCATCTTGTATCCTGTATATATGTGCCATGAATGCATGTATGTATCCTGAATGCATGTATGTATCCTGTATGCATGCATCCTGTATGTACTTATGTAACCCTGGATATAGAGTATGTATCGTGTATGGGCATACCGCCTATGTGTGTATTCTGTATGTGTGTGTATCCTGTATGTGTGCATCCTGTATGTATATATCGTGTATGTTTGTATCTTTGTGTATCCTGTGTGTATGCATCCTGCATGTATGTATGTATCCCGTATGTACGCTGTGTAACTTATATGTAGGCCTGTGTGTCTTGTACGTATATGCTGTTTGTCGCGCTGATTTGGTATATTCTTTGTAAAGTGCTTTTATTTGATATGAAGCGCTCAGATGAGCGACCACAGGTACAGTGGTCACGGCCAGTCCAAGTGCATCTTGAAACTGCAATTAAGAGTACTCGCAAAACCAGTGCAATCCGTCATGCCTTGCTGCACGATTCGTCAATCGTGACTGTTGAACGCTGCAACGTTCTGCGTGAAACGTGATCATGATCCTTACGCCATCAACTATAATTATATTAATCGGAGTTGATTCGCGTCGCAAGAGGATCCTAAGTCGATCATAGCAGTCAAGGAGATCGTAAGGAAAGTGACAACGATCAAACAGGTTGGACAAAATCACGGAGATCTGATTGGAATGACACAGGCAATGTTTGATGAAGAGAACGACCAGAGACTTTATGTTTGAAAGATATTAATCTAACATCTTCGAAGTTCGAAGCACATCACCTTTTCAGTGGCAGCTCCACCGGGGGGCCAGAGGGCCCGTGCCCCTATTGAGTGCCTGGCCACCCCAGTGGTCCCCAGTTGGGACCCTATACTTAATGCTACATACATTAAACAACAAATGGTTGGCCCCCATGATTAGAAGTTGCCACCCCAAAGGCCCTCCACTTGCCAAATCCTAGAGCCACCACTCCACCTATTGTTCCTCTTCAGTGATTAACCGAGCTCTAAAACATTGACGTCGATTTAGTTAACATCTGCACTAGTAACAACTACACTTATCTAGTATCTAGTATCTACTCATACAGAATACCGTCTACAAAACATTTAAACATAGTTCGTATGTTTTAGAAAAAGTTAACGACAGTTTCAGTAGCTTCGTTTGCCATTTCTCACCCGTCAGGGGCGTAGCCAGGAATTTGATTTGGGAGGGTATAAATATTTTGGGTGGGTATAAATCTGAACTATAACCCACATAAACCATATAAACCACATATAACCACATGTAAATCACATAAACAACTTCAAGGTAGACTGATTGGGGGGTATGTATACCGATATACCCCGCCGTCGCTACGCCCCTGTCACCCGTGTCCAGGGGAAGGATCTAGCATTTGAATACCTCTGGTCAACTTGCACTGTACCAGGGTTATTTCTAGGATTATCAATTTGGGGGTGTCGGTAAATTTTGGGGGTCCCTGCCAAAAAGTCTGACAAGCAAAAAAGGTCATCCCATTATAAAATCTGGGGGTGTTAGGGGGTGTGGGTCTCAGATGGGGTGTGTGTTGGGGGTGTTATGGGGTGTAAAAATATCCCCGCACTATTCCTTCACCGTTACCACGCCCAACATTTATACATTGTCACGTGTTGTAGATATCTACAAATGATTTCCATGCAAGTCCTTATTATCAAGTCCTTACTCCTTATTTCATTAATTATGAAATTCTAGCGATTGTACTATGCCACACATTTTGTATCTTACCTAATGTTGCTTTATGTATGTGGATACATTTGCTGCTTTTCTGGTAGTCTATGGATAGCTCACCAACCTGAAATTTTCTACAATTCTACTGATAATCCTGTGCTTCGAATTGAAAGGCATGGGTATGACAAGATTTGCTGACATTGCAAATGCGACACCAGATTTCCAGGGACGTAGATAGGCATGAGCTTGGGGGGTCTCAAGTTCCCCCAAGCCTGAAGCTAGCCCCCCCACATGAATTCAAGCCCAAATGGCGTTGCGGTCTCAAGCGAAAGGGAGGGGAATAATTATTGGGCTTCAGCCCCCCTCTTAACCTAAAATCCTGGCAGTGGCGTAGCGTGACTTTTGGGGGCCCGGGGGGCATCTTTGTCATGGGGGCCCCAAAGTTTCAAAGTTTCGAGCTGACGAGCAAAAAAAAAAGTCGTCAGCACGTTCATTTCTATGGTTAGGGTTGTTAGGGTTAAGAAGTTAGGGTTAACCCTAACCTAACCCTAGCTTAGACCCCTCTTTGGCCCCCCCGCCCGGGGCCCGGGGCAGTCAACAAAGTGCCCCCCGCCCCCCACGTTACGCCACTGAATCCTGGCTACATCCCTGCAGATTATTTCAAACGAGAAGTACGATGATCAACGAGAAGTTGTTTCACACATTCGCAAAGTTCATTTCGCGGCCATATCGTCTGTGTTCCAAGGGCGTAGCCAGGAATTTGATTTGGGAGGGTATAAATATTTTGGGTGGGTATAAATCTTAACTATAAACCACATAAACCATATAAACCACATATAACCACATGTAAATCACATAAAAAACTTTAAGGTAGACTGATTGGGGGGTATATATACCGATATACCCCCCGTCGCTACACCCCTGCTGTGCTTCGCCTCAATGAATAAATGTCCAATTCCGAAAATTCTGCCGAGCTGCAAAGTACGGATCTGCTGCATTACGCGAATTTAACTCAACTGGGACAAGATTGTTCTACAATTTTATTACTTTCTATTTTCGTTCGTATTTCGAATTAAACAGATACTGCATGAAATTATGTAAAAAAAACATAGACACGTATCTGTATATAATTTAAACTTAAGGTTCGCATAATGATCCACTATTGAGTTTTTCAGACAATATATATATATATATATATATATATATATATATATATATATATATATGTTTAAGTTCACTGATGCGAAGCGAGGTTCGTGCATGCGTGAATCTCGTTCCAACATAGACGTCGCTAAAGCCGGTTACGAGGAATATGGACAACTGAGAGACATCCGTATAAAAAAACTGCCCCAAATTACTCTTTTTTATTGGTGAATTCCGACGCTATATAAATATTGCCTAGATGTTGATTGAATTTTTCCAACGTTGTATTCAGTTGCCAAACAACGAACAACGGTGACAACACTGACAACGAATGACAATGCATAGAACATGTCCGCTGTTGATAGCACTCTCTCTCTCTCTCTCTCTCTCTCTCTCTCTCTCTCTCTCTCTCTCTCTCTCTCTCATTGGCCAAACGTTATTCCATCTCTTAAATAGGCCCATAAGAAGTCATTCTATCGAACCGCTAGGTTCGAATTTAAAGAAGCGAGAATTTTCATGAAGTAGTATTACGAATTTTCGCGCATTTTATTCTGAAATGGGTTTGGTTTGGTTGGATTGGGTTGTGTTGGGTCAGAAATTTCCATGTTAATGATAAAGTTGGGTCAGAAAGTAAGTCATTGTGTAAAAATTGTAATGCACTACGGTGGATTGGGCAGGGTTGGGTTGGGTTGGGTTGGATAGAGTAGCCCTATTGCTGCTTTCGTGGGTTAGGTCTGGTTGGGTTTCAAAAAAATGGACCCAAGTCCACATCTGCTCCATCTGTAATATTGACGTAGGCACAATAGCAAACCGTCCTTTCTGAACATCGCTATCAAACTTCTTAACCATACATTGTAACAGACCGATTTCCTAAATCATCATGATTTCGTAATCATCGTCGTCGTTGTCGTGTCCATCATTGTCTCCGTCGTCATCATCATCATCATCATCATCATCATCATCATCATCATCATCATCATCATCATCATCATCATCATCATCATCATTACGACATGCCCTGCAACGAAACTCGCATCGTTATAGGCGTCACTGATCTATTTCATTCGTCGATTCACTTGCAGCATTGCTGTAGTACAGTCGTACGTGGTCTCTTCCTGTAATGCAGTTCCGGGGAGAGATACAATTTCCAATATATCATAATTTCAGGGGATGATCGTTGACCGTTGTTGGAGATGGATGCTAGCTGACTATCACGCCCATCGAATCGAACGCGTAGCTTAGCATCCCCCAAGAGAATACTCAGAGGAGGAGTGACGTGCGTTGGGGTAAATACTACTTCGTTCCGCCGAGAGAGAGAGAGAGAGAGAGAGAGAGAGAGAGAGAGAAAGGGACGGGCGGATTTCACAAAAAAGGTGATTTCATGAAACATTATTGTTCCGCTGTCACGCCCACTGATGTCTGTAGCGTTTTAGTTGCTTCTTCGCACCCTCCATCTTCCAGGCGAGTCATGCCCAATTACAAGACGACTTCAAGCTCTTCCTCAAACTGTTCCTCCCCTCCTCCTCCTCCTCCTTCTCCTCCTCCTCCTCCTCCTCCTCTATTCCACCTCCTGGTCAGTCCGAGAGACTGGGGTAAATAATTGAAACGCTGATGGACTCTGATGATAGGAGATAAAAATTATGTGATCGCCTGTTAACCCAATCAGCACGAGGCTAGACGAACGAGCGCCGCCTGCGACGGTCATGCGAACGATTAGGGTTAAACGTCCGGTTGTGTTCCGGGAATGATCGGACTCGAGGTCACGATATGTCCTGATCGGTCACAACCTTCGTCCAGATAGCGGTCAAGACTGTGGGCAGAGTCGAGTGGATTTTTTGTTGTTGAGTCTCCATGCATGATACAATCAATTTACAGCGAGCGAAGTCAATATATATATATAATAACGCCGCAAACTATAAGGGACGCGACATAAAGAGATTGATGAATAGTGTTCTTAGAAATGAAATATGATATGAAAACTTAGAAATGAAGATATGCGGCAGCGGATTGGACTAAAGAATACCATCATGGACAAAATCAGAAAAAGAGGCTAACATGGCATGGACATTGTAAACAGGATGGAAGACTCGAGACTTACTTCCCAAAAAAGCACTCTATACGCATGCAAGGAAGGTTTTCAAAAAAAGAAAGGAAGAGGCAGGCCAGGAAAAATATGTAGACAGCATAAAAGAAGATCTGAAAGAAAAGAAGCAACTGACATTTTCAGAAGGAAGAAAACTAGCATCGGATAAAGAGCTGCTCTTGTACTATATGAAGTGGTTTATTGGCCAACCTTTGTCCATCAGTCGATAGGTGCCTTTGAATCCAGTGCAGTTCGACTGCAGCTGATCGGTATGGAACTCCATCGTGAGGCTAGGAGTCGACGAATAGTACTTGGACTGGATGACGCTGAGATTACCACACAGTTCGTAGTTCCATCTGTTGTGCTCGCTCACTTCTGGACGATCGAGGTCGAGAAACAGACGAACAAAATGGGCGCAACTGTACAAAATAATAATAGATAACACAGACAGAGGCTTAGGCCTATATCTATATACACATTGGAGAGAGAGAAAGAAAGAGAGAGAGAGAGGGGGTGAGAGAAAATCATATATATATACAGTTTATATAACAGGTGAGGCCAAACCACAGAGGGTGCGAGCCGCAAATGACAATTTTCAAATGCTTGGGAGCCGCATTGCCACAATTAGACATGAAGACGAGGTAGCGTTTTATATATATATATATATATATATATATATATATATATATATATATATATATATATATATATATATATATATATATAGGCGCGATTTGTAGGGGAAGGGTATCCCCCCACTTCCCAACTGCATCCACCTACTGCTACATCTCCCCACCACTACATCCCCCACTGCAACACTTCCCCAACAACTACATCCCCAAGCTCGACATATTCCCCCCACTGCTTCAGGTCACAAATTGCACCCTACATGTATATATATATATATATTTAATTTAAAAAATTCTATATAAAATCAAAAAGAGAACTATAAACAGAGAGAGAGAGAGAGACAGACAGACAGACAGACAGACAGAAACAGTCAGAGACAGAGAAACAGAGACAGAGAGAGAGACACAGACAGACAGAGAGGCAGAGAGAGAGAGAAATAGATGGAGAGAAACAGACAGACGGATGATAATATATAATACTAGGCGGATGATAATATAATATATGATGATAGAGTGAACGTACTTAGTTGTAAGAGGAAAGGGAAGATCGAACGACGTGAACGTTAATTCGACGATCTGCTGCGGTTGACCGATGAACGTCAACAGAACGCAGTTGATGTTCGCCGGATAGACTTCGGGAAAATTCGGCGACATGAACGTTCCGTAGACTTTGTCTCTGCCGTCGAAAATTACGCATTCGCAGGCTGAACGGAGAGGGAAAAGCACAATAATATACAAAAGTAACGAAGCAATATAGTCTATTCCGACGAAACGCGAATGCCATGCAGCGCCACTTTGTGTGAATATTTCATCTGCTGTTCCAGCCTGTTCTCCCACTGAGAACCACAGTCACTCCCTTCTCTCGACTCTGACCCTTATTTGCATCCCCTATAGCTATGAATGCAAATACGCAGTAGAGAGTCTATAATACGTGGCGCAATTTTATGTTTTTTGTGTATTTGACTAAACGCCTGCAAATGACTTTGCAGTAGGTCTGTAGAAATGTACGTGCGTGCGTTCGAAAGTGTTCAGATCGACGTCTGTGAATTAACGACTCACGAACGAAGGGTCGACCGCTGAAGGTCGAAGCTCAAAGGTCAAAAGGTCGAGGGTCAAGGGCTTGGATTGACCCGCAGTCGATCGGAGAGGGAGTCTCGACGGAGTTTTTGGATTCGGAAATTATTGTTTTTGCTTTTTCTTTCCAGTCGGCCTGACACCCTGCACCCACCCCCACCCCACTCCCACTCCCCTCCACCCCACTGGTGAGCCAAGAAGATTTGCAAACGACGCGCCCATCGCAATTCGTGGGGGCACTGGAGTGGGTTAGTTGGGGGTGGAGGCGCGGGTAGGGGTTGGGGGTCGCATGAAAATGAAGATGACGTAGAGAAGTTGCTGGCGTGCACAAGGAATAATTATGACCCGTTTCGATTGAAACGACCGAAGAGACGACACGCGACCGAAATGAGTGACAGAGCGAAAAAAACAGACGACCAAATTGATTGACATTGCGGGTCGACAGGGGGTCAACTCGTGATCGAGGCGTGACGCCGTCATGTCACGAGGTCGTCTATACGTCATCGGCATAGATGACGTCCATCTCACTGATAGTTTAATATCTAAAGAAGACAATCTGGACAGCGTATTGGTATGCTGCTTTCGACGCACAGCGTATATTTCTGATTGGATTTTGGCATCATTGTCGAATCAACAGCACAGGGATGTTCGCTCTGGGGTTCGTTCCAAGAATTAACGGCGTCACAAAATGGCGCACAGCCAGGGTGCCGGAATAGTAAGGGTCTCTCCCTCCCGTGGCTACGCCAATGGTGTTACACGCAGGTTTCTTACATTAGGGGTTCTACTCTTTAAACCAAGATGTCTCTTTCTAAACACTTACAGGTTGAGTTTATCTTATATACTCATACGGTATATACCGGTTATATATATATATATATATATATATATATATATATATATATATATATATTGATAAGCTGATCTCATGTATATATATATACTTCAATCCCGAAGCTCTTATAAGAAAAAATGTCCGGAGACAAAATTAATGTGTGTTAACTGTCGTCTGGTTCCTCGAGGTCGGTCAAGGAAAAAGTTCCTCGAAAAGATGCTGTGTTGAAGCGTTGTATGGCCATGGGGATGTCCATTAATTATGTCAACAATTTTTGGGCAATTTTTGACCCCCTCCCCTTGTCAACAACTTTCAACTTTCAGTTACCCCCTATAATTACGTCAAAAACTTTTGACCCCCCAAGATCAATGACAGGTCCCAATAACAAGGTTATTATTTTTGCGGTGATGACCATTTTTTCCCTGTTTTGCTCATCGAGTGTCAAAATGTGGTGGTGATGACCTTTTTGCCATGCTTTTTCCATTGTAATAAGTAGTTATTTGTAAAAAGTGAAATTGTTGACGTCAACTTCTCTTAACCCCCCTGTCAACAACTGTCAAACTTTTTCAAACCCCTCCTCCTAAATTGTTGACGTAATTAATGGACAGCCCCCATGGATAAACGCTGGAATAGAAAGCTTCCTTCCCATATGCATACATATATATTACATATACAGTATATATATATATGAGATCAACCTTTGCTCTTTTTAAAAATCATAATCAGGGTCGTATGCAACTCTCTTGCGATATTTTCTTCCGAAATGGCGCTGTATCGTTTTTCAATTTAATATCTATACAGTATAATATGGCTTTGTTCTTGAGCCGTTTACCTGCAGGAATATTGCATGGAGGAAATCTCTTCTCGGTCGTTTTAGTATTTCGGTGAGTCGATGATTAATTATCCGAGGCAGAAGATTCTTTTCGGCATTGGGGGGAGGGGGGCGTTGTTGTTGGGGCGGGTTGTTGTTGGGGGTTATTTGGGGAGGGGTGTTATAAAATTCCTCATCTAGAATTTCGCGATTCTCGCTGCAACTCGAGATCCGACATATGGAAACGCTGTTGAGGACAGATTCTTTTGGGTTTTCTCGTCTTTCATCGTGAATATTCTAGCTTTGTCCGATTGCTTCGTTTCTCTTCGGTTGCACGTTCGGCGTTCTTTCTTTCCGGCGGGGACGCAGCTTATTAACCAAACAGCTTCTAAATGAACTGTTCGTTGCTGTCCGTTCTTCCGTTAGCATTGTTCTGGGTTGTTCTCGTTTTTTCGCCAAAATGAATTGCATTTTAGCGTCCGATTTAGAAGAGGCGGGATAAAGCGATAGAGACAGACAGAGATTGACCGACACAGACAGACAGGAATATACAGATAAAACAGCGAGAAATAGACATACAGAGAGGCAGATACCGAGAGAGAGACAGAACAGAGAGATACAGACAGGGAGAGACAGAGACAAATAAAGATAGGCCTAGAGATAGATAGATAGATAGATAGATAGATAGATAGATAGATAGATAGATAGATAGATAGATAGAGAGAGAGAGAGAGAGAGACAGACAGACAGACAGACAGAGACAGAGACAGAGACAGAGACAAATAGAGATAGGCCTAAGAGATGGATAGAGAGAGACAGAGATACAGATACAGCGAGAGCGACAGAGAGAAATAGAGACAGAGACAGAGAGGGGAGGGGAGGGATGGAGGGAGGAGGGAGGGAAGTTGAGGCAATTAACATGTGCGGGTATGTTAAGTCGTTGCAGTCGGCATCGAATTCGTGACTTTTATCGGCGTTTGGGTCGACGATAATGGACTCATAATCGAACGACCGATGGACTCCGGTCGCCGTCGTAGTCGTCGTCGTCGTCGTCGTCGTCATCGTGTTTTACTTCCCATTGGTCTTTCTTCCTTCGCTCCAATCTCTTTTCGTCGTCGCTCGAAAAAAGTAAAAGCTACGGTAATGAATTCCAGCAGAACTCTCCTCTCACTCACTCTCTCTCTCTCTCTCTCTCTCTCTCTCTCTCTCTCTCTCTCTCTTCCGCGTTCCCCGATAAATATCAAGGAATTCCACAAAATGGAAAATTATTCCGTCGTTGACGTTATCGCCAAATGGTACGACGGAAAAGTCAAGTGTCAAAACAGCACAAGCAGTAAAATACCCTTACCCTCTCCCCCACTCTTTCTCCCCTCCCCATTTCCCTCACACCCTCACCCCCACTCTCCGCCTAAGAGCCCCCTGAAGAGTCACGTAGCGTTTCACAGCCTGTTTTAAATCGTCCAAGCTGCTCTCGTACAACCGAAAGACAGACTATTATTGTGTCTTCTGAAGATTTCCATCGTTTAATAAATTAATATACTTTACATTAAAAGATTTCACGTCGATTTGCCAGATGTGGAAAAGCGATTACAACATTAGTAATGATCAGTGTTTTATCCAGACCCCAGGCCTTTGGGGGGAAATTGAGGCTTTCGGGGAGCGGGGGATGAAATCGACTTGGTTGGAGGGGAAAAGACACAGTTCAGTGCAAAATTTGTGTAAGTGCTGGGATTTGGGGGGGGGATTTTGAGGTTGGGGCGGGGAATCTCCCCTCCTAACAGGCCTGTATAAAACACTGGTAATGATAATTGTATTAACTTTATGAGACTTCCCTCTTCGAATAATAATAATTAGAGTAATGTCATTTCTGCGATGTTCTTCCTCTTAAGTTATGGGCCTACGAAGAGATTTCAAGATTTGAACACTGCTCAGTTGTGTATTTCAAGGAGTGTAAGACTAGCGTCAGGCCAAGTAAGTAAGTAAATTCAACACCAAAACAATCGGATTAGGTAACCGAGTTCTAACTTCTAAGAACAAAATAACGAGCGATATATAATTGAATCTGGGACCGTTTTAAAAATTCTCTTTTCTATTATAGAAATCGAATTGCTGAGTTCATTGAGGTCGAGGCCGTATACTGCGAAGATTGCCTGTCCCAAGAGCAGATTGATCGATAGACTGACTCAGCAGTCGAATAAGATAGGTCTAACGCGGCTTCTATGGCGCCATATTGAAATAAAACAGTGCACTTGGTTGAAGCTAACGAACGTTAGTACGAAGCCATCTTTTCAAAATGTGTGAAACTATCGCTTATACTAGAATTATTGGTATTTCGATCTAAGCTTTGCATTTATCATGGTTTCTAGACGCTACTGCTGAATATTTTATACATAGGCCTAGTTATTTAATATCTCCCTCCCTCCCTCTTTCTCTCTTTCTCACGATCGCATATTTCATCCGTCGTTCGTGATCCGTTTGCAGACGGAATGCTTAACTAGTCGCCCGGTGGCATAGACAGTATTAGACACGTAGAAGAAGCATTATGCATTATATGTTCATGCGTTTCTCTGTTTCTTCTCGCGCTTTCTAGAATAATATTATTGTCAGCGTTCTCGTGTAAGACATTCGGATCGTTCTAGTTTAACCTCAGTTCATTGCCTACGACTCACGGATGCTCACACGCCCAGAGACATGATAATCCAACCGCTGTACTGCCCTGGACTCGAATAAAGCGTTGTAGAAGTTTATTATTATTATTATTATTATTATTATTATTAGGCCTATTATTATTATTATTATTACTATTATTATTATTAGTATTATTATTATTATTATTATTATTACTACTACTACTACTATTAGTTCTTTTATTATCACTGCTACTACTACTACTATTATTACTACTACTACTACTACTACTACTACTACTACTACTACTACTACTACTACTACTACTACTACTACTACTACTACTACTATTAGTGTTGTAGAAGTATAGTATAATTATTATTATTATTTTTATTATTATTGCTGCTGCTGCTACTACTACTACTACTACTACTACTACTACTACTACTACTACTACTACTACTACTACTACTACTACTACTACTACTACTTCTACTACTTCTACTACTACTACTTTTTGTAAAAAAAATGTCTGGGATGAAACTATTCTGCCCCTCCCCAATTATCGCCTTCTAGTGGGAAGTCGGCGTCGATCAGTTGGGGTCTATCCTCTCGGCAAATCGAACACTGCTGCACCCCACCTCCCACCCCCACTTTAACATTTTGGCAAAACCATGAAAAGAGATGACGTCAACTGGAGAATGTGATTTTGTCGAATCAGCGCCGGTCGGATGACGCTGAAACGCTACAGAATCAGTTTTCGTGCAACATGTGACGTCATAATGACGGAGAAAGTCACGATGACGTCACAGACGGCGGTGTCGTGACGTGACATGAGGTACTTTGAACGGTTAGCTGTTTCGTGCTACTGTGTTTAAATGTGTGTGTGTGTGTGTGTGTGTGTGTGTCTGATTTGCGGTCTGTTGCTCAAAGCCAAAATCGGCGATTTCTTTCGTCGTAAATACCAAAAGCCAACAGCTCCCGACATTTGCCGACCTGCAGACATTCTCCATCTTTCTACAGTGGCGTAGCCAGTGGGAAAGATTTGGGGGCTAACCACCTTGGTTGCCCGAATAAAATTTTTTATAGCGTATTATTATTCTGTGGGTGGATGGGCGCCAAAATCGGGTTTAAAGTAGCAAAAAAGAAAAAATAAGTAAAGAAAAATATCAATATAATTGTATTGGCCCTGTCCGGGCGCTCATATAGCTATATAGCTAACTTAATCAAGGAAAGTAATCCGGGGCGGCGCTAAGGGGGGTGGGTCCGCGGGTCCGGACCCACCCAGTCTCGGGCAGGGACACCCGAGGAAATCGTGCAAATCTGCAGAGAAATTATGATTTGGGGTGGGAGTGATGGGGAAGGGTAGTCTGAGCAGGGTCCTGGTTGTGTAGATTACATTAGACTCACCCAGCCAACAAAACCCAGCGCCGCCCCTGAAAGTAATAGGTAACGACCTTTTTTGCTCGTCAGGAATATTCGAAGTTGCATGGGAACCCTCTTCGGAAAATCCTCGCTACGCCACTGCCTTTCTAAGTATCCTCTTGCCGTTCAAATTCAGCTAATTGCATCGAGCTGCTCGCCTGGAGAAACCGACCACGGAACTGTTCGTTCCTCTCCTCATTTCCCACTCCCCTCGCTCATCTCAATACCCTCTTCCAACCAATCCAGTTTTGCTGGAGATGGCATCGTTAGTCGCCGTTGGGGAACTGGCGCCGAACAAAACTCCTCAGTGCTTTTGCCAATGTCGTTTCTATGATTTGTGACGAATATGTTGTCGAGTGTGTCAACCATAGACATGATTATATCTAACCAAATGCGCCAACCATAAGTAGGCCTAAGAAGAGGCGGTTCCACGTGGGGGATGAGTGGGGGTGCATCCCTCCACCGGACTTTTTTGCTTGCCAACCTATTTTTGGGTAAAAGTCTAATAAAATTCGGGGAAAATTGCATTTTATGCTTGTCAGCCTTTTTCTTTTTCGGCAAAGTTTATTGATTTATCCGCTCTCTTTTCATCCCCCACAAACTTCCCATGAATTCATTTATCTCCCCCACTAAGAAAGCCTGGAACCGCCACTGGGCCTAAGTCCACGTACCCTACAGCTGCGCCAGATAACCGTATTATTGTATTATATATAGAAGATTATTTACCGTGCGTATAGTTGTTATCTTTTCACCGGAGCTAACTGGGGGACGATGGACTCGGTTCAGCACAGTTCCCTCGAACCGTTTGTTATAATATCTACCGGTTTGCACGAACTGTTTGTTAGAATGGTTAGCCATTCATATCTGCTCTTATATCTGGGGACAAGATCGCAAAAACGAAAAAACGACGCATTAGTCTTATGGCGAGAACGAGAGATAGCGCTTTACAGAATAACGTTAAATCTAACAAGAAGGCTTACGAAAGATAACCTCTCTTCCCTCTCTCTCCCTCTCTCCCTCTCTCTCCCTCTCTCTCCCTCCATTTCTCTCCCTCACTCTGTCTTTCCCTCCCTGTCTGTCTCTTACTCTCTCTCTTCTCGTCTGTATATATATATATATATATATATGTGTGTGTGTGTGTGTTTGTGTGTGTGTGTAACTGTATACATATGTACACGTATACGGCTGGTTTTTTAAAGCGTTGACAACTTGCCTGCATCAGCGAACTGTTTGCTAAATCGAATGGCATAGCGTCTGGAAGATAACTGTTGAATCAACTATATATATCTACAAGCTTAAGTGCTTGGAGTCGGCCTATACCTGTAGTCTCGTGAGGTTTCTCATGGCCGACTAGAAAAGTAAGTTAACGAGAAAAGAGGATTGGAACCAGGCGCACTGCATGCATGGAAGAGGCCATAGAACTGAAGCCAGCCTCTGCTATTGCTTTGGCTGTGTGTGTTTTTTGTATTGATTGTCTATGGGTTGATATACTGTACGTACAGATGTTTAGGGCCTACATAATGAGATTGTAGTCAGACAATTTAACGCCAAATTTTCTGAAATTTGATGTCATTTTCAGAAGGAACGAAAAGAGCTGGTTGTCCTCCAATGAGACGCAAACCATCCTATACGCAGACGTCATCTGCGGAAGTTTCCAGATTATTTTCCGGAGAGGTTGGAAGTAAGTTCACCATTAAGATATATGTATGAGAAGGTGACCAATTGGAACAATGCGGAATTTGAAAAGTCGTGTTGTGAAGCAGGAGTTGGACCCCTCAAGAGACGCTCAATTCGAGACTTAAATTATAATTATACAAGCCACGTTCTGACAATGATTGCATCCGTTTAACTCCTCTAATTCTTAGAATTCTATAAAAAAAACGCAGTGCAGGAGAATGACTTTGCCTTGGTCTGTGACTGTGAAGAACTGTTTTTGCAAAACAAAACAACAGCAAAACATTTACATTCTGCGATAGACGAACTGAAGAAAACCACTGAATAAACTAAGAGTCGGCTCGGGGTGGGGCTCCTTGACTCTCTCTCTCTCCTCAGTTTATTTCTCGTCGAAGACTTTTTACCCGAAAATCTCCATGTACCCCCATTCCGGAATTATGGGTATACGCCACAGAGATGAAGAATGTAGTTGAATGCAGAAACAGCGTCAGAGAAACTTACAAATTCTCTGTTTCAGTTTCTACCATATATGAAACTTAGGTCTGAACATATAAGCAAGACGCGAAGGGCGTGACCGGACAAAATGTCAGCGGACAAAATGTCACGGACAAAATGTCACGGTTTAGTGTTAGGGTTATAAGTTAGGGTTACATTTTGTCCGTTAACATTTTGTCCTCGTGACATTTTGTCCGCTGACATTTTGTCCCCATGACATTTTGTCCGCTGACATATTGTCGCCATGGCATTTTCTGCGCTGACATTTTGTCCGCTGACATTTTTCGTCCGTGACATTTTGTCCGCTGACATTTTTTGTCCGCTGACATTTGTCCCCGTGACATTTGCCCTAGCACCGCGTGGGATAGATTCAGTCAGTTGCTCGGTTGACGCCTGCTCCTAAGATTCCAGCTCAGTCGGTTGTTCAGACGGTGTTCTTTGACGAATGCACATTGGAAAAAGCGCTCAGCTATAGAACACAGCGCTTCGTTTGACATCGGGGAATTCGGGCAGAAATTTCTGTCCCGATGCGATGGCATTTCATCTGTCGCCGCCGCCGCCGCCGCCGCCGCCGCCGCCGACGACGACGACGACGACGACGACAGAGTCCAAAGCCGAGCAACCGGTGTCATGCATCGCAGGTGTTCCACTGTACGTGACACCTGGTTAATTACATCGAAAGCTGATGCTAATTCATCGTTCTAATTTCTTTTCTTGCTTCGTCTAAGCCGCCTGGCGGGCTCGGCAGATTTTCCATCACACGGGCAATACACTCTGCTCTATTTAATCGGATTTCGATCTTTCCGTCCGTCTATATTTCTGTCTGTCGGTCTGTCTGTCTGTCTTGTCTGTCAGTCTGTCTGCCAATGTGTCTATATATTTATGTCTGCTGACCTGCATGCAGTGTTTTATCCAGGCCTGTTAGAGGGGGATTTATTCCCCCAAAAAAAAAAAAACGCATTCAAAATTCTCCCCAAAATCCCAGCACTGAACATTTTTTGCATTAAACTGTGCCTTTTCCTCTCCAGCCAAGTCAATTCCTCCGCCCCCCAAGGCCTGGAGTCTGGATAAAACACTGCCTGCATCTACATACCAATATGTCTATCTGCCTATGTATCTGACTGTCTGTCTGTGTGATTGTCTGTCTGTCTGTCTGTCTGTCTGTCTGTCTGTCTTGTCTTGTCTTGTCTGTTTGTCTGTCTGCTTTTATACTTAAGCAGGAGTGACATAGGTAGACTTAGGGGGATGGTGGTTTACAAACAGAATGTCAGATGTGTTTCCAAGACAACCATTGTTTGTACTGGTGGCCTGTCTGTCTGTCTGTCTGTCTGTCTGTCTGTTTGTCTTCTGTCTGTCTGTCTGTCTGTCTGTTTGTCTCTGTCTGTCTGTGTTCCGTTGTCGTCTGCCTTTTAATGGCTCATTATCGAACGAAGCGACGGTCGTTCGACAGCATATAGGAAGGACCTCGACTGACCGATGTCTGACTCGTGCTTTTACCAGACATACGGACGCAGAGACGAATAAGTAAGTAAGTAAGTAGACCATCGGGATAACGAAAACGGTGATTAACCCTCGGATATTTCTCAGGGTTGAGCGCCACCGTTAGTTTTTCAAATGCGGTGGGGCGGGGGGCCGGGGGGGCACAGCATATCTGTTCATCGGCGGCGGCGGCGCAGCCAGGATTTCGGAATATGGGACGCCGTCGCCAAAAAACAGACGACTTCCTTTCGGTCCGACTAGAGACGGTGGGGTTGGTGGGTGGTGGGTGGAGTGGGTGGCGGCGTCTCCAAGCCGCAGGAGGACCATTTGCGTGAATCTAGAATTAATCCATGATATCCGGAGCAATTATCCAAAGACAGTCGGAGTATATCGTATCTGCGATCAGCCTGACCTACTTCGATGCATTTTCGCAACTCGTTTAGCGCAAATCACGTGACCAGCCTAGTCCCCAAAAATGGGGTGGGGCATAGTGCCTTTCCGGGGACAATGCTGCTCGTATTTGGACGGCAGTCCTTGAATTTTAGCCGATAATTAATTCTATGCTTCCAGAAAAAAAACTGCAACCGAGAGACAACAATTTACGCCGACGCGTAGAACTTTCTGCATGGATAATTTCCATTAGTTGTTGTTTTTGAAAAAAAATACTGCGCTTGTTAATTAAAATGTATGTAATTATTCTTGTTCATTTCATTTTCATTCTTAATATTTTCATTGATGTAAATTAGCTTCGTAGTGTATCGTTAGACACGGTGCTTCGTTCGAAACCGCAATAAAACTCGACTCCCGGCCATAGCCTAATATATCGTGTGATTTACGCCCCTATGAAATAATAATTAATCTCAAATTAATGATCTACTCTACAGTAAGTAATGGTCGCCAGCTCGCCAATAATTATAGGCCTACGAAAACTGTGTGATTGAATGACGGGGGTCAGATGCATCGAACAGTTGAGAGGGCCCCCATATTTTTCGGCCTATTAAACATCAAGGATTTCACAGGCTGGAAAGTTTCCGGTGTTTTTCATGCCATTCCACGCCTACGGAAGACTAGACATATTTACACGGGCGCTTTATATTATTATGAATACGGTATTACCGTATTGCCAATAAATCAGTTGGAATATTTAAAAGGTAGACCGGCAAATTGACTTTCATTCCTTCTATCTTCTCGCTCCTCCTATATATCTCGCGTCTTCCATCCATCCTTCCATTCGCTTGACCAGGATTCCAAAGCCTGCATATTCCGCGCGGTCGCAGCCATGCTATTCCCTCTGTATGCGTAAAGACGCCGTGATCTATTGGCGTGCTGGCGTTGAAACCAATTCTCCACTCGGAGTGGAAGAACCACCACCATCGTCTATTGCATTGGACCCCCCCCCCACGCCCTCCTCAACATTGACCAAGGTGACCGCTCCTCTAGAGCAAGGATCAGGCAATTTTTCTGGCTCGAGGGCCGCATATATGCTTCGAACATAACTGGCGGGCCGCACTGTATAAAGTTCATAAACTATAAAGTACTGTATTATAGAAATCATAAGGCTTTTTATATACGAGCATTTGTTCTCGTAACGGTCTTGTGACCGGCATAGTTCGCGTTAAGTGATAATATTTATATAACGCCAGTAGTCTGTAGAGGTCTGTTGGAAAATGTTTAAATTATGAGGAAATCAGTCAATTTGTTAAATTTTTATTAGAAATTTAGAATATGCTCGGCGGGCCGGATAAAACTCTGTCGAGGGCCACATCCGGCCCGCGGGCCGTACCTTGCCCACCCCTGCTCTAAAGTGTGAAGTGCGTCGTGACCGAAAGAAGCTGTGAATTCGATGGTCACCCATGGAAAATATATAATACCTGAGTCCTGTGTTGTTTTACATAGTCAACCTAAATATTAATATCACCAACATCCAGAAAAGTAACACCCCCCCATCTTCTTCACGCCCGAACATGATTACAAACGAAAATTAGGAGTTAGACACTTTTAATTATGTCAAACGTAATAGCTAGTGTTTTCTCTACGAGAAGCAGTTAACGTTATTAAATATGTCATTTTCTTAAATCAACGATTAACTGTCTGTTTCTCATAGCTATTACGTGATGCAGTCTAAGCCAACCCCATATTTCTGCGCCCCCACCCGCGATACCCATCACAATCATGAAAAAAATTTCAGGAAGAAAATAATTTGACTAATATTTGTTTTGCAACGAGCGAGTTGTCTTACTGTAACCAATGAGCCTATATTTTCAAACATTAACCCGTTCGACAGAAGCAGGTCGCGGTGATAAACAACAGAGAATGACTCGATATGAAGCCGAGAGAGAAAGTCCAGCCAGCTTCTTGCGAGCACACGATGACAAACGCGCTGAGCGTGATTTCGATAAACAACCCCGTCGTTGTTGGACAGGCCTAATACCACAAACTGCAACGCAGCTGTCTGGCAAGAATTGGTGCTCAGAGTTTCAGCCTCGGTCGCCGTTTTTTTCTTGCCTGGCGGTTCAAAATCAGTATCGTTCTTACTAGAGTGTGCATGAAGTCGTTTGAAATGGCCGAGGGTTGTCGGATTTCGAACACTGTAGAATAAAATCGAGACGGACAATATTGAAAATCATGGCATAACTAAACGCAATTATCATGGGGACACAAGAAAATGTGATTTTAATTCGAGCCTTTCTTTTGAAATTTTTTAGGATGGAGATATTGTATAGTATATTGTTCAATTTAGTGTATAGTGTCGTTTGAAATGGCTGAACACTGTAGAATAAAATTGAGACTGGCAATATTGAAAATCATAGCATAACTAAACGCAATGATGATGGCGACACAAGAAATGTGCTTTTAATTCGAGTCTTTCTTCTGACAGTTTTATTATGGTGATTATAGTTTTGAAGGACTGTATATATACAATATATAATATACAGTGCAAGAACTTTTCATCTGATAACTTGAAGATGTCGATATGCCCTCCCCCTATTCCTGAATCCTGGCTACGCTGAACAGTAATATATATATATATATATATATATATATATATACACAGTGGTGGTATATGTATATATATATATATCACGCTTGTAGAAATTATGCGACTCGCGAGACTTTGGATTCCGTGCCTAAAACCGCCTGATTCTCCCATAATGCCAAGTTTAAGCTGAGAGTTTTAACGCGAACTTTTTTCGTTCTCTGTAGTAACTTTACTGTAGCTAAAAATTGCAAATCTTCTTACAATTACACAGTGGTGGTAAGGCACGAAAGAATACGCTCAGTACGCGTCTCCTCCTTCGATTATGACTTTGTAAATTCTCATTTCTGCATTGTTTTTCTTTTGGGGAGGGGCGAAGCGTTTAAACTAATCCAGTAGAACAAAACAAAAAAACATATTTCCATCAACACTCAAAATCTAGTAGGTTATATCCGAGGTACGTCGTTATATCGATTGTCTTCAAATGCGTGGGCGCATCACACGGGACCGTACCATGCGGTACTTTATCAAAATCGAGTACGCGTTATAGCCGAGTCCGTTATAACGAAGTTCTACTGTAGGCCTGTACACGGAAAGCGGTTCTTGGAGCGTCGCTTTCGTTGCCTCGCCATAACTCTCTGACCGACCGACCGACCGACCGACCGACCGAGCGCTCTCGAGCGTTAGCCATCGATTGAAGAATTTTACTATCGGAGAGACGTTCCCAGGGGACAGCTACGCACGGACGAGGCTTGGAGGTCATCGCAGGCGCGTCTCTCCTCGGCAAATGTGGCTACGACGCCGGAGACGGGGGAGGGGGGGAGGGGGCACACCGAAGTTCAAGAAAACTGCGGGATTTATCTGTAGGTAAATGTAATGTGAAGCAACAGAACATTTATATAGCGCCGCTTCTGCATGTTGAATGTCCGAATGGATCCAGTCACGGACGTCGTCATCCAACAAAATTCTCTGTTTGACCTTCATTTCCTGTTTCTTTCTGGCACCTTCCGTTGTTCCGAACACTTGATTATTTATTTATTTCGATCACCTGGCGTACGGCGTATATGGCCAAATGGGGTAGTTTACTTTTCATATATTTTGCAAGGGGCCTTCTTTGATATTTGGCATTCTCATAATTTCCATATTTGATATATATATATATACAGGGTGCTATTTGTGACCTGGAGCAGTGGGGGGATATGTCGAGCTGCATGGGGATGTAGTTGTTGGAAACTGCAGCAGTGGGGATGTAGTGGTGGGGATGTAGCAGTAAGGGGATGCAGTTGGGCAGTGGGGAAGATTTCCCCCGCAATATATATTATATATATAATATATATGCATATATATATTATATATATATATATATATATATATAATATATATATATATATATATATTATATATATATATATATATATATATATATATATATATATATGAGTGAAATAACTAAGAAATGAACAATAAGTTGCAGATAGGACATTGTTGCGCAGCGAAAATCGAAAGATTACGTCGAATTCGGATAGAATATAATAGGCCTAATGCTTAGACGAATCAATTGCTGCGTGAAACTGCGCTCCATTTGTATGTTATCAGCACCAAACGTATCCCGATGCATTCAATCCTGTAAGGCTTACCCGTTACTAGTACGATGCCGATGAGGGGGTGGGGGGAGGTTTGAGAGCTCCAAAGCCATACATCAATCCAGAATCTTCGAGTCTTTCAGGCGAGTGTGTCCTCGGGTCCGCCGTGCGAGATTTTTAACACGAAAGAGTAATTGAAAGACGACGCCGTTTCCAAATGTGATTTTCATTATACGCCATCAGTTCGATAGATGGGTGTCTGATTAATTTCGCCCCGGTCGTCGGATCGAAAACAGCCTATAGGCCGAAGTCGAAGAGCCGATGCCGAGGACGTGGTGATGATCCTACTCGGGATTTTAGTCGAGTCTTCTTGTACGAAGTGAAAATGGTAAAAATGCTTTGAAACTCTGGTCGGGTAAAAACACATCGTGGTCGTCGAGGAGAAAGCGAAGAATTTTCCTCCTCGATTCCGTTTTACGTTTTAGGTTTAAATGCGAGCGTTGCTGGTCTGGAGTCAGACATTGAAATGCTCTTAAGACACGTAACAGATCAATGGGTAGATTGCAGTGGCGTAGGCCGAGTATAGCCAGGGTCCCGAAATAGGGCGAGGGGCACGTCGACATTTTTAGGTTTAAAAGTTTCCGCGACGAGCAGAAAAAACCTCGTCAAGGAGTTCTTCGAACAGTCACGTATTCCCTTCGATCACGCTACCAACAGCCCCGCCACCCCCCCCCATTTCTGAACTTTTATGAGCAAATCTCACGACCCTCCCAGCCAGAATATGGGCCGTCGCCCGTGTCACCCCCGCCCCACAAGTGTAGCCAATGGCAGATTGCTATTCGAACGAACTGATTGGGCTACGCGTCATGATGAATTGTCACTGGAGATCGCATATAGAGTATAATTATTTTATTATTATTATTATTATTATTATTATTATTATTATTATTATTATTATTATTAATTTTATATAGTTTATATAATTGCGATGTTGCAATATATATACTGTATGTATGTGTGCATGTATATGTATGTATGTATGTAGGGGCCTATGCTTTTGTATGTTATGTATGTATGTATGTATGTATGTATGTATGTATGTATGTATGTATGTATGAATAAAGACACGGTCTCTATCGATTAACTTTCCAGAGGGCGTCAAATTAAACCACGACGATTATATTATTAATGGTAATAAGTCAGTAGATTCGTAGACCGCAACTTGCTTGACGTTTCCACAAAAAACACGACTATATCGCTCTGTCCTGCCTTTTCCAGTCCGTCCGTCGTTTTCCAGTTTCTGTTAAGACTCAAAGTGGTCGTCACTTGCGTTGATTGGGGTTAATCTTCAGCCATGATCGCCAAACATCTTTAGTGTTCTAACCAATTTTGAAGGTTAAATCGTTGCTGTCCGCTGATTTCATTACGGTCCAGCTTTCCCATCACTTTTTAGACAGAACGACTACGGAGTTGTAGGATTAGTCTGTCCAAATGACATCCTGACATTCCTCAGGATTGTGCCAAAGGACTGTGGTTGTCACTCAGTGGGCATGACGCGGGCGGGTGGCTGTCAATCGGCTTTCATAGCACTGCCATCAACGCCATTAATGGCTGAAATATTATTGACATAATTAGATTTTTCTTAAGATTTTAGTATATAATAATAATAATAATAATAATAATAATAATAATAATAATAATAATATTAATATTATTATAATAATAATAGTAGTAGTAGTAGTAGTAGTAGTAGTAGTAGTAGTAGTAGTAGTAGTAGTAGTAGTAGTAGTAGTAGTAGTAGTAGTAGTAGTAGTAGTAGTAGTAGTAGTAGTTGACAATTTATATAGTGCGATAAATGCGATGGTGCAATATATATATATATATATATATGTGTGTGTGTGTGTGTGTGTGTGTATGTGAAAAGGTAAAATAACGCACGGAAAACTACAAAAATACATTAGACAAAAGTTAATGACGGTAACGGGTATCAATGCAAATTGTCCGTTTATGATGGGTATTCCATCAAATATATGACGCATTTAGAATGTGCGATAAATCTAGCGTTAAGCTTCTATAGCGCCACTTTATAGTACGCAGACGCATCAGCCAATTGCACGCCAGAATCAAGTCATTCAAGAGCCAGGATATATCCGCCATCTCTATCAACATGACTCGGTCGAATATGGTTTCATCGAAGGCTTTCATATATGGAACCTGTACTCTTATAAACTCTTGCGCCCGTTGCTGTACTATTCATTACATACAAACACGGCGCTCTATAATTTGATCAATCTATATTTAACGAGATAGTGTCTGTCTACAGAGACCGAAAAACAGTGAGGCGCGGTGAGAACTATCTGAGCAGTGGCGTAAACCCAGTGTTTAATCTAGGCCGTTTCCGGGGAAAATTGCCCTCCCCCACCCCGGAAATTTCAAATCCCTCCCGGAAATTTTGGAATACTACATGGACTAACAGCGGCCCCTAGCAGAATTCCCCCCGGCTTTGTCAGTTCCCCCCGGCTTTTTCAGTTTCTCCCCGGAGTCCAGGAGTCTAGATTAAACACTGCAAACCTGACGTCAACATTGGGGGGAGGGGGATAGAATCGTCTAAAAAGTCAGGTCAGATCCCTTTTTCGTCTCCCAAAAACTCTTGACGAGCAAAAAAAGGTCATCCAAAATGAGCGAATAATGCGGTCAGTTTTAATCCTGGCATTAATATCATGGGGGCGAGGATATAAATTTTTTTACCGTAGCCACAAAACATTGGAGGGATAATTTATACTCTGTCCCCCTCTTACTAATTATTGGGGACCCCCTCCCCCGCCGTCCCCCCGTGTTTTACGCCCTTGTGTCTGAGAGATTACCTGCAGAATTAAATGCTTGACCAGGATGCGCTTAATTGAAAGAAATCGGTATATAATATTCCTACCTGGGTTAACGCCTCCACTAGTTACGGCCAAACTTTCGAGATAAATCACTAGCAGCAGAAGTGTCAACCTCATCTGTATAAGAAAAAAACCAAACGACAGTATAAGCAGTTTGCAGGCGAACAATTTGCCCGATTATATTTGTTGCTATCTGCAATGATGAATACATTGAATAGCTGAATAGCTTGGAAAGCCAACGAACGTCGACGCATAATAGGCTATGTGACAATAACAAAAGCGATCGCCTATAGCGTTTTGTACAGCCAGTCCTTGTACAACGAATACAAGTGAATGCACAGTCGGTTTTCCCACTGCAACGTCTCCTATGCATTCATTTCATCCCCCCCACCAGAAAATCCTGGAACCGCCACTGGTTGTGGACAAATGGAACAGTTTGGACGAAAAGGTAGTAACGGCTTAAACAAAAAATAGCTTCAAAAGCTATCTAGGAGAACTAGGTTATGAAATGTTGAGAGTAATTATTGTGGTTTACGCACAGGTCAATGACTCCTAAGCCAATTGAAATCACGTTATTATTATTATTATTATTATTATTATTATTATTATTATTATTATTATTATTATTATTACAGCTTGATTAAAATGAGAATTCAATATTTCGATATCGCAAAAATAGAGAGATTCATGGTCAAAATACACGATAATCGGTGAGAATTATTAGGCCAACGTAAGGTCAAAGATCAAGGTCAAAATGAGGTCAAAGAAAGCTAGCCTATCTGATATGTCAAAAAATGTTAAGTTAGCGCGATTGGTTTTTCCGAAAAAAAGTCAGAGAACTTTTAAAACTCTGAATATATTATATCAAAGGCCACAAAATATCACAAAGTTTCTCTGGTTGTAATCCATCTCCGAAAGAGACAGCCGTCGTCATGCCGGGTTGACGCCGAGACGAGTATTATGCCCCACCTATCGGTTGGCACGATCAATCATCATTCATCATCATCATCACCACCGCCAGCGCCGCCGTCGCCACCACCATCATCATCATCATCATCACCGTACGTGACAATGCCGTTTTTTACTTGGGGTTGACGTGCAGCAGCAGCAGCAGCAGCAGCAGAAGAAGAAGAATTTTGCAGTTTGCGTTCAAAGCGACCGTCGTCTTCTGGCCGCGCTTCTGTGCGTTTTGATTGAGAGGTCCATTCAGGTCCCGGATGTTTAAAAAGAAGGCGGAACTCTTGCGAGGCCATCCGTCATTCCGTCAGCTTCCGGTACGAGCCGAAGGAGTGAGTGAGTGAGTGAGTAAGTAAGTAAGTAAGTAAGTAGCTAGCTCGTGTGAAGGCATCACATCGAAATCGTCCGCCATATTGTTAGCACCTTAGCGTGAGGTTAGTGTTCTGGAATAGTTCGTGAAAATTGAACTTCGAAGATTTGAAATCGTGAACCATCGCTCAAGGCCAGGCAAAGCGATTATTTAGGCAAATTCTGTTCAACACTAATTTTTGATGGGGAATTTTATTCATAATAATGGTGAACATTTCACCCCAAAAGCTCAAATGAAACCGAAAGATTTTTAATTTTTTTAAAGACAGACGCAAATTTTTTATAACTTCAATGGGAGATCGGACGTGCAAAAATAAAAATGCTTACCCAAACGGGATTTTCTTCGATAATTGGGGCTAAGAGGTACGTCTAATACTCTCAACAAATCTAACATTGACGCATATGTTGTATGAAGTTGTGAATTTTTCTTAAACTTGCTCAATGTGGAAGTCGCAAGAAATTAATGTAATAAACATTTTTAGAGGAGATTCATGGTAGAATTTCGGGGAATGCTAGGCAGAACTCCGGTCTGGACATCTTTTGCATGCTTGAGTCTCAGCAGAGTGATCGGATTTCACAAAAATTTACACTGTACTCATTGGTTGAATTCAATTTCGAATACAAATCAAGTTCTGTCTTGCTTTTATGTCATCGAAATGGGCGTAGCGCTGTAAAAAATATCCTCAGAATTTCGCTGTTTTTGCCGTCGAGACCATAGATTTGAGTCCCGATTACAAAACGGAAATTTCAAGCTATGTTGAAAGACACGGAACGCCATACAGAAAGTGGCTTATTCGCGAGCGCTGATACGGTTGGTCATTTACTAGTTGGTTTTTTTACAGAAGTTCCGTCGAGTTTCAACGATCAAAGGCCATCCACCTTGAGGACCAACGGGCTAAAATGAAAACCCGATTCGCTGAGTGGTATAAGGATTTCTAAGACTGCGCATGCGCGTCACCCAAACACACGCGCATACACACACACACACACACAAGCCGTCTTATTATTATTCGTGGAAAAGACGATCAATGCGCCGAGAAATGGACGACGCCTACCCTAGTAGGTTCCTCGACTGACCCACCGACAGAGTGGGCCTATTGTTACGGCTACATGGGTGTCGTATAGGCTTACTAGTCGGTCGAGGGGTTGAAACGCCTGTTACCGACAAGCGTTTTAGAGGGAGGAAAACAAGAACCATATATAAAGACAAATAGAAAAAATCGTTAATGATTGCACGACTATTGCTAAATTAGACCTACCAATTCGAAGATCTTAACAGCCCTAAGTAGGCTCACAGTGTTGACCAATGTACAGGATACTGGGATTTGGCTTCAGAAAGTTGATCTCTGTAGGCATATCGGTTTTTTTTTTAAAAAGCTAAAATAAAGTGACGCGGTGGCAAAAGTGCAACTTTAATCAACAACTTTATGTGTTTATAAGACCAAAATAAGCAGAGCCGTAGCTAGTGTTTGTGTGTGTGTGTACGTGATTGTGCCAAGAACTTCTTGACGACGATATTATACACCCCTATTTCGGAACTCTGGCTACGCCACTGGAAGTAGTAGTAGTAGTAGTAGTAGTAGTAGTAGTAGTAGTAGTAGTAGTAGTAGGTGGTGGTAGTAGTAGTGGTGGTGGTGGTGGTGGTGGTGGTGGTGGTGGTGGTGGTAGCAGTAGTAGTAGTAGTAGTAGTAGTAGTAGTAGTAGTAGTAGTAGTAGTAGTAGTAGTAGTAGTAGTAGTAGTAGTAGTAGTTTTTGTTGTTCTTTCTGTTGCTGGTGTTCAGGCACGCCCGAAGTGGGGGTGCAGCTGCACCCATTGGAAAAATTCAGGGGGTGTAATGCACCCCATGGAAAGAGGATGGTCTGCACCCCCTCTGCACCCCTGAATCCTGAAAAACAGGGGGTGCAAAGGGGGTCCAGAGTGTACAGACGACCTTTTTGCTTGTCAAGCTATTTTGAAGGTAAATTCTAGCGTTGAAGACCTTTTTTGCTTGTCAAGGATTTGAAAGAGAAAATTTCACTTCGAAAAAATCTGCACCCCCTGACCAAAATTCGTTCCGGCGGGCCTGCTGGTGTTGTTGTTGTTGTTGCTGCTGCTGCAGCAGTAGCAGTGGTATTGTATAGAGCTGTATAGAGCTGTAGCAGTAAAGTATCGCACGAGCTCTGTACATGAAACTTGTCCACGATGCTTGGAAAAGTGGAATGTGGAGAGGAAAATGCGCCACATAAATGATATGCATTGTCCATCGATTGCATACTACACGTTAATACCGTAATCAATTATTGACAGTCGGATCTGCATGCAAATTATCTAATCGAACGCATTTCTATTGTCATTATAAACGGCCGAAATACCAAACGACACTTCATTGATGCTATTCTATTATCTATCGAATCGAAGTAAATTAATTATTTAGACGAGTGTGCATTGAAACATAAATCAAAGATAGAACGTTAATTAAATATCTAAGCTTCCTGTTTAAAATCCCTCTGCAAAGAAGTTTTACAAGCCAAGATGGCTGAGCGATAGATGATTAGAAACCGCTATGGTGTTCCAATTCTCGAAAATGAAGTGGCTCAAGTGGGGTCGGACCCCCCAATACCAAAAATTTCGATTTTCAAGTACATGGCTGGCCGAATAAAAATCAAAATGCACTTGCAACCAGCAGCAGTGAAGTCTGTGATGGATGTATGTGTGGGGTCTAATGACCGTTTATTATAAAAGGTTCGGCGGATTTCTTTGTTTTGCGAGTCTCTGTAGACGGAGACGGCAGAGAAAAACTCGGAACCGCTCAGCACAGACAAGTTCAAACAAGTCACGTTACGTGATTCTATTTGCAGATTTAATTGAAGTCTTGAAGACGACAGAAACCACTTCGGATAATCCAGTCAGATTCATCATCGCGCTCAGAAGCCTCTCTGGAGTTGGTGTCATCCGGTGCAGTAAAGTCACGGTGTCCCCCCCCCCTCCACCCCCCAACCCCCAACCCCGCAGACAAAAAATTACGTCATGGACATCCATGAGACTTCCTGTACCAGCTCATGCATACAAATTGAATCGCTTATAACTTATTTAATTTACAAACGGGGGTGCAGAGGGGTGCGTTTTGGTGTCACCCCCCTGTGACGTTGTAATTGATGTCACCCGATGCGACCCTCGCCCCCTATCGACGTCACTGATTACGCTATCGAAATAATTTAGTTCTACATGTTTCGTTTGAATATACCACACTACCCCATCAAAGATAACATTTTCTCACCAATATTGCACGAAGTCCAATTTCGAACAGGGGTGGCAACACCCCCACCCCACCCAGAACCCCTCGTGGTTATGCCATTGAGGAGCCGAAAATTCCTATATATTTCGTTTTAATAGAAAAGATATTGGCATTAAAATTAACGCGACAATAATATTTTAAAATCAAGTCATGTTCGCTATCCAGAGGCGCGTAACAGGACCAACGTTTGTGGTTGGCGAACAATGCCGAACATTGATGTTACTGTTTCAAAAAGCAATAACAACAAAGACTCGAAGTGTGCAAACGACGCTGACGAATAATAATAATAATCGAAGCGTGATCACGTGATCGGTTGATCACGTGATCATCGCAGACGACCGAATCGCAGTTGAGAAGCGGTAGAAAAACGCGGGAAAATGCAGTTCGCTGGCAAATTCGTTCTGCTCCGAGGCATGAGACATGGCCGCGCAGAAACAGAGCTGTTCGTTCTATGGTGAACCCGGTATTCGTTCGATCAGCCTTGACTCGTGTCACACGGAAAAGTCTGCCTTCGACTGTCTGACTATGTCCGTTGTAGATCGACCATTCGACACCATGTCGCTTTGGACATTGTCTATCTATCTCGGATGTCTGGCTCTTCCGGTGTTTTTCGTATCATCTGTATTTTTAGGATTTTGTCTTCACGCAAAAATATTTTCAGTCCCCAAAACTTCTCAGTTCCTTTGTTTTGTGAATTTTGATTACATTTTCCTGAATGTTTTGGCGTCTCCAATATCCAGGCTGCAGTGTTTTATCCGGACTCCAGGCTTTTGGCGGAGGAGGGGGAAATTTAAGCCTTTGGGAGGGGGAATTGACTTGGATGGAGGAGAAGACACACAGTTCAATGCAAAATGTGTGTAAGTGCTGGTATTGGGGGATGTTGAGGCTTGGAGGGATAATCCCCCCAACAGGCCTGTATAAAACACTGTACAGCTGTCTGTGTTTCTAGAACGCTTCGTTTCAAAAATCGTTCGATATTGTTTTGTTTCTATTTTTCTATTTTTCTGATATTTCTTTTCCGCGCATCAATGCTCGTTAAGTTAATGGTTGTAACGACGCCCTTGTATTAAAAAATGTCACTTTAATTCAATAGCAGAGACGGACTTTCGCGCGATGGCATGCGGCGATCACGTGCATTTAATTTAAGCGATTCCTCATTTGACAAAGGCCAATCTAATCACCTCCTGTTGATGACTATTTTTCTGCAAAAATGTCTCTGCATACATTGGCCTCTTGGCCAACAACGAGGGGAAATGATGAGAAAAACTTTCATCTCAGGAGCAGCCGAACGACCGACCGAGAACCTACTCGCCCGCCCCCTACCCCCCCCCCCCCACACACACACACCAATTTTTCGACCAAACTAGAAAGAAGCCGGCTCTAAGATCAAAGAGAGAATACTTCTAACGGGGGATCCCGCATTTCCGTCTCGGAGGAAGATGTCGCCGGAATTCAATCCTTCGGCGGCGGCGGCGGCGGCGGCGGCGGCGGCGGCGGCGGCGGCGGCGGCGGCGACCGAGTACATCGAGAACGAGGATTGGTCTGCAGTGCGTCGACGGGAAATCCGAAATGGAACTGAACCGCGCCAGTCACCACTCATCTTCAAAGGATATTAATAATGATTGTGAGATGCTGGATCTCTCAGGAGAATAAAACGCCGTTTGATTTATGCGACCCAACTGTAGCCTACTTTGTACAACGCACGACCTTCGCTATTATTAATGTGTGCCCCGAATGCAAATAAAACGAGTATCTCTTCCCTTCCCATTTGCCGTTTCCATCGAAAGAATTCGATTTTTTTCTATTGAAGTTCCGCTCTGAAATTCAATTTATTTTCTTCGTTTGAATTAAGATTCGAATTCTGACAAATTCCAACGGTTAAGTTAAATGTCAAAGATGCCCATTACCAAGCATTTGTTGTTTGCTGAAGTTTTCCACTGGAAAATGTCGGGGCTTTTTAAGACATGATGTTCAAATTCCATTACCGGATCAAATCTTTGATTGGTAAAACTTTACTCTAAGATTATAATATTCAGGACGCGAGTTTTAAAAAGGCTTTAATTTCCAGTATCTTTTATCTTTTGGATTGTGCTTGGTATGTGAGTATATAATTATGTTAGTATAGAGAATTCTTTGACTGATATAAACTTTATTATAAAACTAGTGCATTCAGGACGTAACTGTAAAAATAACTTTAATTTCTAATATTATTTATATTTGATTTATACTTGATACTTGTATTGTTTGACCTTGCGTTTTGTCAAGGTTGGTGTCAATAAAGAGACATTGTACTGTACTGTACTGTATTGTATTGTATTAGGATTAAATTTCAACGATTGGACTCCGGATTTAAACTCACTAAATCTGTGGATCGCCGATGTATTTTGCACGATCGAATAAATTATGATGCATTACGTTGGACCAGTGGCGTAGCCAGGATTTCCCGAAGGGGGGGGGTTATGATTCTCAACTTCGAAAAATTCTGACAAGCAAAAATGCTATTATTACGATATCCATGATTGCCAAAACCTGTCAAGCATTTAAGAGGTCGTCAACCATTATTTTGCTTGATTAGGGGAATTATATAGGTATATTGGTATATATGAGCGTCTACAACTATACAACTATATTAATCCGCAATTTAAAAAATTTGGTCAGACAACCAATGGAGGTTTTAACCCCCAAATCGCTCCCCCTTGGCTACGCCACTGAGTTGGACAGCAGAGTTTCGAAAGCTTAAAATCTCGACTGAGATGGTTTGAGGTTATGCCGTGTCGCCATTGTTTACTGACCCACGCACCATCTCGACAGATGGCGCCAGGTCGCAATAAGACGAGTTCAGAGAGCAGCACGCTCCTCCGAAATCCCGAGTTAGTAGATTGGAAACGACATAGATAGAGACGGATGGGAGTCATGCCTGTCGCTGATAACATTTCCTCTTTGAGGCAAGGTGCTCGAATCGGATAAGATAGACAGACTGACAGACTGACAAACAGACATAGAGAAAATAGAGACATATGCAGATAAGCAGAGAGAGAGAGAGAGAGGAGGAGGAAGAAGAGCGAGACTAAGTCAGGGAGAGAGTGACAGAGAGAAGACAGAAAGAGACAGACAGAGAAAAGAGAGAGTCAGGGAGAGAGTACAGACAGAGAGACACAGAGAGAAGAAGACAGAAAGAGACAGACAGACAGATAGACAGAGAGAGAAAAAAGAGAGACAGAGTCACGGAGAGAGACAGAGAGAGATACAAGAGATACACAAAGATAGGAAGTCAGAGAGACAGAGACAGAGACAGAGACAGAGTATTGCGTGGATTTACAGGTCCCCGTCGGTTGACAATTGCACGTTTTAAGCAAGCGATTAGAAACGCGACGGGAATCGTTTCAGTTTTCGTGTAGTCTGTTCGGTCGGCGTAACCACCGTCATAAGCCCTACATCATATCTGCGGTTCGCTGAGCAGCCATGCGTGAAGGTTGGTGCGATGTCAGCGTCACGCTTCGCTAACTTCTCTTCTCTCTCTCTCTCTCTCTCTCTCTCTCTCTCTCTCTCTCTCTCTCTCTGTGCGTCGTAGTTTCGATTTGATCACGCACCCAGGACCACGGCAGCGATAAAAAGCTCTCCGGGATACATTTCGTGCGTGCTTCAGTCATTTTGATCGCCGTATTTTGTATTCAACAATATATCCGGAGACGAAAACGACGAAGCCATCGAAACGGGCGAATCGCCGAAGCGGACCAGTCGAGCAGAATTTAAAACGGTCGTTTTAATATTTGAGCATCGCGTTTTTTTATTACAGAAGTAGGTCGCTTACTTACTTATGATCATTTGGTGAAGCTTCTATTTCTGTGACCCGATTCCATCGACCTCGTTCGATCTTGTCAGGGACGTCATTTGGAGAGGGGGCAGGGGGCCGTTGCCCCCTCTGATTTTTAGAAAAAAAGTTTTTCCACCAATGTTTGTAATATTTACTTGTTTTGCCCCCCTGATTTATAGGGAACAAATTTTCCCACCATCACCACTGTGTTAAGTTGTCTTTAATGAAAATGAAAAGTAAAAAAGGTCGTCAGCCCCTCAAGAAGGTTTGATGTCGTAAAAATGAATGAAAAGCTAAAAAAGGTCGTCAACTTTTTCGCAAACTTGCCACATCGAAGTTGTCTTGCCCCCACTCCTGAAAAACAGTGAAATGACGGTTCTGGATCTTGTGTTTTGATTAGTCACTCAAACGGCGGTTTCTGCTGAATTCGGTTACATAAGAATAAGATTCGATTACAGTGGCGAAGCCAGGGTTCCGTATACGGGGAGAGGGGGGTACACCGACCATTTTCGTGATTTAAAGTCTACAATCACTAGCTGTGATCCAATAAAAAAACACGCCACTGTATATTTGTCCGTAACTTTGGCAAATGCGAACCTTACGCGGAAAAGACGACGAAATTGGTCGAAAACAGACGAGCCGGTGATATAAAAATTCTTCACGGAAAGGAATGAGGTTCAAGGAAGTGAAATGGTTTTAGTTGTGAATAATACTGTAAATACTTCGAATCACTTCGATCGATGGACAAGACAAGTGAGACTGTTCCAGTATTTTATCCAGACTCCAGGCCTTTGGGGGAATTGAGACTTTCGGGGAGGGGGAAATCGACTTGATTGGAGGGGAAAAGACAGCAAAATTTGTGTAAGTGCTGGGATTTTTTTTTTGGGAATTTGAGGTTTGGGGGCGGAATCTCCCCTCCTAACAGGCCTGTATAAAACACTGGACTGATCGCTTTGGCTGTTTTGAGCAACACGCGTTCTATGAAGAACATTCTAGGCGTCTCAGAGACCGAGACCAGAGGCGGATTCACAGAGAAGCCTCTGGGGCCCGGGGCCCCAATTGAATGCCTACCCTCTCCCCCATTGGCCCCATACTTTAGTGCACTCATTCTAAGCAACTAGTCTAGTCTTATATAGTTGTAAAATTATCTCTTTGTCTCGACTCACTATTTTTCTTTTCATCATTCCCAACATTCGGTTGTCCTTTTTGCTGTCCCCAAGCATTGTCGAGATGGATTCATACTTCTGTGGATGATCTCCCCAAGACTTTTCTTCTTCTGGTGGTTAGAACCTTCCCCCAAGCATATTCAATGCCATGATTAGATTTTCCAAAATGCATTGCAGGAAATTTGTCTACATTAAAAAGCATCTGCCAGTCCACAGACCATTCATTGATCATCCCATAAAATTTTAGCACCATCTCCAGTCACAGGGGCGGCGCTGGGTTTTATTGGATGTGTGGGTCTAATGCAATCTACACAGCCAGGACCTGGCTCATACTACCTCTCTCCTCCCCAAAATCAAAATTTCTCTGCGGATGTGCACGATTTGCTCGGGTGTCCCTGCCCAAGGCTGGGTGGGTCCGCGGACCCACCCCCTAGCGCCGCCCCTGTCTCCAGAGTCGATATTTCTGCACATGTTTGCATCATCGGCAAACTTGGAAATTTTGGATAGTAATCCTAATCCTTCATCTGATAACTCTTGCCCATTCCGAATGGACACCCCTTATGCCAACCTATTGTCTTCTTCCCTTCAATCACTTTTTTATCCATCTGAGAATGCTCCCTTCTATATTCCTCAGAACTTCTATTTGGCATTCAGTCTTTAAAGCGTCAAATCTATCAATTAAATCCAAAAGTTATAATAAATCTTTCTAAAAAACGATGTCTGGCGACTACTAAGATTTCTTATTAGCGTTAATCAGTCCAGCAATTACTGTAATTGCTGTTTATTGTTGGGTCTACGAGCGTTTTCAACAGTCTCTAATCTCGATCTTTCTCTGTTAGAGGAAATTTTCGGTCTGATCTCCACTTCTGTGCCTATGTTCATTAAAATTGAACAGTGGTTCAGTAGTATCCAATATATCGCGCATGTTTTATCTACCAGGTAAACAGAATACTTTAAGCAGATACAGTATGTTTTCGAGTATAGAAAAGAATGGAGAATAGAGAAGATTAGTGCAGAGACAGGCAAAAAGGAACAATTAACAGAGAATCGTTTACCTCAAAGAACGTTTTGCCGCAGCAAATCACGTGACATTATCCTTCAGACATGGAAATTGTGCGGCTTATATGCGGCGTTGCCATGCAGGGACTTCATCCTTAATCCGTTCCGTTGCTGCTTGTCCAGAGCCCCGGTCTTACGCCATTAACTTCGTGTCTTCCAAGTCGTGTCGCTTGCCTAGGATTGTCCATTATACGACTCGATAATATTACGGCCGCTTCCGAATCCAACGTCCGAGAAAATCCGGTCGAGGAGGAGAAGCACTAGCTGCGAGCGCCGATCGGAGTAATGCATGGGTCCGTGCTATTCTGTCTGTCGGCCGATTCGACTGACTAATCGAGTCGGTGAAACGCTTCGTACGAAGTCAGACGTCCAGTAAGTCAGGCGGAGAATCGCTCGCCAGACGCCACTAAAGTCGCAGACAGCCAAAAAATGCAAAGCGAGAAAGCGAATGTTTGAACCGTTGGAGGCAGCGTTTATTCTAGGCCTGTTTTGGGGGAATCCCCCAAGTTTTAAAATCCCTCCGCCAAATTTGTATATGTTGGCTTGGGAATGGAAATCCCCCCAAAGCGTGAATAATCCAAAAATAGGACATTTCATGGAATATTACTATTTATTACAACGGAAAAAAGCCTGACAAGCAAAAAAGGTCGTCACCGCCACATTTTGACACTTGAGCAAAAATAGAAAAAGGTCATCACCGCCAAAAATATTCTAAACTTTTTAGGAACCCGTCACTGATCATAGGGATGAGTCAAAATTTTTGGCATAATTATAGGGGTCACTGAAAGTTTGACAGTTGTCAACAAGGGAAGGGTTCAAAAATTGTTCAAAAATTATTGACGTAATTAATGGACAGCCCCTTACTGTCACTTTTCACTGCTTGTAATTTTTGTAGGCTCTACAATGCACGCGGCAAAAAAGATTTAATTATTAATTTTTGATTAATTATTTATGCAATCAACAAGTTTAATTGCAGTCGATTGCATATGCGTTACACAATTTTTTGATTGGTCAAAACCTTATCTGTCAGGACTGGCCCTGGTAAAATATTTCAGGCCCTCCCTCCGGCAACAACCTGGCGCCGCCAATCAGTGTAATGTAAACTCCTGGACTCCGTGGGGAACTGACAAGGCCGGGGGAAAGTCAGCTAGGGGGCTGCTGCTAGTTGATGTAGTATGCCAACATTTCCGGGCGAATTTGAAATTTCCGAGAAAAAAAGGGCAATCACCCCCTCCCTGAAACGGCCTAGATTAAACCCTGCCGCCACTGGTTGGAGGCAGCCCTCGGTCTTTCCCAGTTGCTCCAGCCGTCCATGTATTGTTCAGAATCCTACGTCTTGACGCTTTGAGAAGCCAGTGTATGTTTTTGCGATCTCTAAGGCAGAAGTTTGAAAGCAGAATTAATCGTAAGTTTATCGAATTTGTAGTAAATGCACAGATTAAAAAAACTAGAAGATGGAGAATTCAATAATATTGATTGTATGCGAACTCTTGTGGCAGGGGCGGCTCCACGTGGAGAATCCGGGAGACCTGTGCCTCCTCTATTGAATGCCTCCGCCAGCGGCACCCCTGTTGGGACCATATATAGTTACTATTACATACAGTACCTATCAACAAATGATTGGCCCCATCAGTGGTGTAGCGTACACTTTTGCCGCCTCTGGCCAGTGGCGGCTCTAGGATTTGGCAAGTGGGGGCGGGGCGTTGGGGTGGCAACTTCTAATCATGAGGGGCCAATCATTTGTTGCTTAATGTATGTAGCATTAAGTATAGGGTCCCAACAGGGAGGCCAGGCACTCAATAGGGGGCACGGGCCCCTCCTAGCCCCCCCCGGTGGAGCCGCCACTGCCTCTGGCTCATAGCTAATCCACCGCCCCAAATCCATTCATATCAGAGGCGGATCTAGGGTGTTTGGCGTCAGAGGCGTAGCGTGCACTCATGCCGCCCAAGGCCCGACATGTCGTCGCTTCCAAATTTTTTAAATTTTAAATTTACCGCCCCTTCTAAAGTTTGCTGCATTCACTGAAAATCCTCTGACAAACAAAAACGGTCGTCGCTTCCAAAATTTGCCCCCCCCCCTGTCATGTGTGCCGCCCATGGCTAAAGCCACAATAGCCATTGGCACGCTACGCCTTTTGGTCCCATGATTAGAAGTTGCCACCCCAAGTTCCCAACGACCCCCCGCTTGCCAAATCCTGGAACCGCCACTGGTGACTTGCATAGAGTACCTAAGGCTATGGCCTGACAACTACAATGTCTTATAATCGTATGGGTCGACTGAAAATGCCGGACGGGAAAATGCAGGACTGGAAAATGACGGACCAAGTGGCATGGCCTGAAAATGCAGGACGGGAAAATGACGGACCAAGTGGCATGGCTTGAAAATGCAGGACTGGAAACTGACGGACCAAGTGGCAGGGCATGAAAATGCAGGACTGGAAAATGACGGACCAAGTGGCAGGCCACTTCGATACTTGATGACATAACAATGATAGAAGGGACGTTTTTAAATGGTCAGCAAATTGCAAATATAAAATGTTATAACCTACAGAAGTGAGCGACAAAACGCCACGTAATAAGAAAACTAATAAGTCGCTCTGAAAACGGGTGTGAAGTTTGCCTTGTTGCACCGCGTGCTGGCGTTGTGCTTGTTCCGTGCGGACACGCTCGATTCTGCACAACTTGTGCTGACACTGTAGCTGCTATGTCAGGCCATTGCCCAATTTGTCGTGGACATATTGACATGGTTTTGCGTATGTATGTTTAATTAGTTTTTTGCGTTCACTGTGTTACAGTTAGTTTATCCTAGAATTTCCGCTCATTTCCTTTTGACAGATATTTAGTAGCTTTCCTTACTCATAGTTACCTGAGTGTGTTTTTATGCTATTGCTATAGTCTTTACATGTCTATTTCGTGTTAGAACTTTTCTTAGTATATGTTTTCTAGTTGCTGATGTGTTAGTTGCGCTGCAATAGGTAGCTAGTTTGTTGATTATTCAGCAGGAAAGTTTTTGCTGCTATCGCTGCTGCCGCCGACAATAGGATTAATTATGTGGATTAGTTCTAATGCAATAATTTTAAATGGATTAGTTTTAATGCAATACTTTAAATGCTAGGTCTGCCTTTGACATTCTACTGCTATCGTTTTTATATGTATGCTTCGTTTTATTACTATTTGCGTTTTTTAAATTAAATTCCTTGAGGATGCTTATGTGTTAATTGCCTTCTTATATGTAGCATTTTTATTGATTATTCGGCATCACAGTTTTTCACTTTGGATACATCTATCGCTTAAGACATCTACTCCCTAAGCATATCCTTAGTCATTGGCACTAGTTTTTCGGCTTAGTATATAATTAATTTGCTCCAGTCCTGCATTTTCAGGCCATGCCACTTGGTCCGTCATTTTCCTGTCCTGCATTTTCAAGCCATGCCACTTGGTCCGTCATTTTCTCGTCCTGCATTTTCAGGCCATGCCACTTGGTCCGTCATTTTCCAGTCCTGCATTTTCACGTTATTGTTATTTTTGCGTCCGTCATTTTCCTGTCCTGCATTTTCAGCGCTCCCAATCGTATCTGTCTTCAATTGAGTACTGTCGAAAGAGATACTGTACCACTGGAATGACATTGAAGCTTCTCTGTTACAAATACAGGGCGGTGAAATGAAACCTGTACCATCCTGTTTCATTGCAGGTATTTTCACAGCCTCTGGGTCAAAATGCATGTTTTGGTGTTCCTATGCAGCATTACATCATGACTGCAGCCAATTGTTTCTGTCAAATTTCAAAGTGCAGTGGCGCCACCTAGCGAAAGCACAGGCCAACTAGGTGGTCATGTACAATTCTGAGCATTACATGCAACCATTGGTTGCATGCAATGTCACTGAATGGAAGATCCATGGTTGTGGATAGCATGGATTTAAAAGGACATGCTTACCATAAGTATCCTTGGACTTGGGCAAGTCTGGATCTGGCAGAGATCCGGAATTTGTTTGGAGGGCTTTGTGTTCCATTACCTATTCTGTATTTCTTTGCCTCTTCCAGGTGGATTGATGCTTGTTGCCGACATGTTCAAAGGGAAGACACTCATTTATTTGTTTGTGACTTTCTAACATTTTGACTTCCTCATAATGAGAAATTAGCAAAGCAAAATGTTGGGGGTCCGTTGGGGGCACGTGCCCGTGCCCTGGATCTGCCCATGGGGTCTGGTAACCTGGAAGAAAATCTACAACTGAAGAAGCATCATTTATTGGTTCCTGACAGCAGTTGAACAATAAGTGGACTGTTTGGCGTGCTTGTGTGCGCGTATAGTCATAAGACAACAGGTATAACGTAAATGTTTTGATCTTTAACGCAAACACCGTCACCTGGTATATGATGTGAGATTCTATACAAAAATGCTTAATAATAAATAAAAAGTGCTACCAAATCCTGACAATTTGTGAATTCAAAATATAACAGGGTCATAAAATCCATTCATAAATATAAACAAACCTTCATGAACTGAATACGAGATACATTTAAATTAATGGCAAATGGTACATTAACATAATAAATATCTCAATCATCAGTCAACTGTACTCAATTCTCCACAGTCAAAAATAAAATGCCATATACTAACTATATACAAAGTTAAACTTCTTTTACAATAGCTAAATTTGTTGTGTGAGTAGTAAAACAGCATTTAATAGTGATAAATAGGACAGCAAAACACTTAATAAAAATGACAGTTCTGGTTTGCCATCTTGCCTTTGCAACTGTCAAGAATACACTTAAAAATTGCACCTTCGCAAAGTCCAGTTACTAACAATAAATCCACATAGAGTTTGTATATTTACAAAATTGCACATAATTTCTGCTTAATTATGCTTTATTAATGTAAGAAATATTTATTACACAGTCAAGTTTAGAATAAATTGTCCCTAAATAAGTGCCAACTACATGAGATAAACTTCATTATTGTTCAAGATACAGAAGACAGCTGATTTTCATCATACATAACATCTTTGTTCCAAAAACAAACCATTTCACTTTTGATATTTTCAAATGACAAATTATGAAAGAAATATAGCACACGTAATATATGATTCTCTTCAGCACTTAAACCGTATGCCACAATTGTTCGCCGTGAAAAAATTACATTAAATAAGTCTTGAACAATCAAAATAATAATCTTGATTATTATGTCTTTTGATTTAGAAATTCAACAAGAACTCTTTGTCAAATAATAATAATAATAATAATAATAATAATAATAATAATAATAATAATTAATCATGCATAATAAGGAATGTGGATTTTAAAGTAATGAAGTGCAACAAAAAAGTGATAGCATGCCTAAAGTTACATTTTAAAATGAAACAAATAGCAAATTCACATTACCTAAAGTAATTACGTAAATTACGTAAAACCCCAAAACCAGGAATATCTGTGTCTCACAAAGTATTTAAGTACAAACCTTCACCCATGTTAAAAACAAAATGGTGCATTTCACAACAGCCAAATTAAGTATTTTAATCAAAATCCAAAAACCTTTTAAACAGAATAAAGTACTGTATATCTTGGCTTCATATAAGACATTAACATGTATTATTCACCATGACTAGATATATCAATTAAATTATTCTTCATTGCAATCAATCTAACAGTTAAATTGTAATAAAAAATTAACCACACATTTTAACTGCAAACTACAATACTTTTCATACGTGACTTACTGGTAATACATCTCTAGAAAGAATGCGATTAGAACATTAAAACTGTTGCAAATCATTTTCTATTGAAATAAAACTATAATATATATAAATTGAACGAATGCACAAACCAAACCAAATGAATAATCTCTTATATTTGATTTTTTTCATTAAAATTGATTTCAAAAGTGTCATTACAAGAGATGCACAAACTGAATGATCAAAATCTTGTGTGCCCATAGCAGAAAGACCAAACACTACGAAATGATCTATCAACGTCAATTGTGTCATGGGGGAAACAAACAGATCAAACCAGCTGTGATACGTTGTGACATCGAGTCAATCAAGGTTCATTCAGCCATAAACATATCATGACTGGCTTTGCTTCAGCAAAAACTATGATTAACCCCTTTACCGGGGACCCCAGATATATCCGTCCATTTTACATCGAGTCACAGTTAAATGCACGGTAAAGGGGTTAACCACTTAGAAAATATGACATGTGAATCAGAAAGCTTACGTTTATTATTCTGTTAAGAATCGTCTAATTATTCTGTTAAGAATCAAATGTTAGTAATCAAGCAAATGACAACTAATACCAGTATATTATCAGGGGAATACCTAGGGTATTTAGCATCCACGGCAGGGGGGGGTGTCAGAAATTTAAATTAGCAGGTTAGCAAACCTATAATTAACACATCATAACATTTTACTGACCCACGATTAAAATTACAAATGTACTCGTCTTGCTTTTACTGAAGCAAACTGGTCTGTGACGTCTCACATGGGCATCAGGAGGGGGAGGGGTGCAGGTGCAAAAGCATCCCATTTAGTCTTTGTCTTTCTTATAATTTAAATTTATAACCAGTTGGTAGTGCTTTCAGGTAAATAAAATGTTGCACCCTCCTGGAAAAATTTCTGCCGGCGCCCGTTTGTGCTCGGTCAGTTTTCTCAGTTTCTCCTCTTTCCATGCTGGGAAGAGCAAGATCACAGACTTTTTTGATTCCTCCCTCCTTCAAGTGGTGCCCAGGGCATCTGCTACACCTGTCAAACCCTATACTGTACAATGTACATGCCACTGTATGTTGTAATATCATTACATGATAGCAGTTTCTGATATCACGTCATCTCTGCAGCTCTGTTTAACTTTGCTTGTCAGTTGTGTCAAGTTCCATTGACACAACTGACAATAGTGTCGAGAAATAACTGTAAAAACCTTCGTGTGATATTGAATGATTTTAAAATGTTAACCCCTTAACTGGGGATCCCGGATATATCCGTCCATTTTACGAGTTAGTTAAATACACGGTTAAGGGGTTAATATACATGTTCTTGTGCCTCATAAAAACAAATAACAGACTTGGATTACTTAAGATCCATTTTATACAACAAAATGAACGTGCAAGTGTTCAAAATTTAGTGAATTCTGGTTTTGAGTGAAAGCATTATGTACCGCATGAAAAGTCAACAGCAGCTATATCTAATGCTGCACTAAACTTGCACATTAATGCCATAATTATAACAGTTCATGTACAATAACTTGTGAAGGCCAGCACCTCTAACACGTACTACATGTATTTAGGCCAATCATTTTTGCTTTAAGATATATATGAGACAGATCTATTTCAATATATGATTTTCAACACATTACCAGCATTTCAAAAGAAATGCTGTTCATATTAAGGAAATTAAAACCGATGCATTTTTTTCTGCCACTCTGAAACAAATTGCAAAACTCAGAAGAAGATCAACCTCAAACAACAACCGGTTTACAAGTCCAGCCGGGGGAGAGTTCCATCAGTTGAACTACGTCACAGCAACCAACCCACCACCTCAACACAAACCGATTCTGAGAGAAAGGCAGCCGATGTAGTAATGAAGCACGGTGTTTAGTGATCAAGTTTCTTCCATTCAAGATCTCCAAGCACCCACTGCTGTGAGACGCTTCCATTACACAAACCTATATTCCAAACAGACATTTCAAAACCAAACAGTTAATATCTCATTTACAAACGGGGATCCCATACGTGAATGGAGAGATCTGGTGCTGATCTCAGGTTTCAATGGCAAACAGAAGTATGAATACTGATAACTGCTTAAATGAATTTCATTCAAAATTTTTTTACCACTAATCACTCTCTTGCCCAGGCGGAGTGATGACAACAGGCAAAAAATAATTCCTAATTTTAGCGCAAGATAACAGTATATACAGCCCATAACTGGCAATAAAGCTGCAAGAATATATAATTGCAATTTGCAGAGGTTTCTATGCTAGTTCATTAAATCAGTGCTAACTACGATAGTGTTTCACATCCATTTAGAATCAGCAGTCAAAATTGTTGTCCATTAAAACTACCAAAGAATGGAAGGACATGCATTCAGATCCCATTCCTCATTGCCAATGTGCTGATTAAAAGTTCTTTTTAAATTAATTACATGAATAAAACTGTATCTTCACTGTATGAATCTAGCTAACAGATTGACTATTCAAGATATCCATGAAAGCACACGTGCATATCAAACATCGTTGACCTATTTCATGGAAATCTGAAACAACTGTCTCTGTATCAATTTACAAATAAAGTTCACATCAACGCTCAGCTACAAAGAGCAGAGAAGGTTCTCGTGTCTGCAGTTATGAAACATACCAACAGATGGCGATTCCTTGTCCTGGGAATTTGGTTTCTCCAAACACTGATTGCTGTTTATGTGGACAACTGTCTGAGTCTTTGATATAGAACAAAAATACAAGCACACATGTAGTTCAATCAATCAATCAATCAATCAATCAATAATGCAGTTTCCATCACAACAATAGATGTTTGGTCAAATTCAGTTTTCTTCATTGAACCAATTTATTTTTCATTTGAATATTGCAAATTTTTTTGGCATATCTTTGGAAGAAAATGCCAATTGTTGGTTAATGCACAACTGGATGAGTGAACACAAAATTCACAAACAACGAAAGTGGATGTCAAAGAAAAACAGCCAAATAAGTCCACCCGTTTGTTGCATTCCCACAACTGATTCCCTCTTAGACCCACCTGTTTGTTGTATTCCCACAACTGATTCCCTCTTAGACCATGGCATTGGTACAGCTTGACCGGCCCCCCTAACGCCGAAACGTCTAAACACAGATCATCGTTCTGGAATGCCTTCCTTTTCGTGTAAGAAAACACCTTGACGACAAATAAGCAAAGCCATTGATTACAGAAGACTAAATGAGTAATTTCACCGATTACTATTATTACATGGCTTTTAACACATGTAAGTCATTCACAAAGTGAAGAATCATAACTGCGGGGCAAATCAGGGGTGAACAACTTGCCAAATGTTCCTATGCAGTGGCTAGGGTCAGATTCGAACCTGCTACCCTCCGGTTGTGTGACAAGAATCCTAATGCTACTCCATGGCACCCCTTAAAATTTATATCACTGATAATTCATGTAAAAGCCATCAAATTTTTTATAAATACTACTCAGGGCATGAATGGTTACATTGGAAAAAACCCACAATTTTATAATGTGCCATAATAAAGAAATAGATATTCCAACATTGCTGTCCTCAAGCACCCACCATTTAGATATCAACATCTATAACAAAATTCATACAGTAATACCAACATCAACAGGTAAAAATCATATGGCTATATGAAACTAAATGCCACTGGAAAGGTAGAGGAAGGAATGCCATTACCTGATTACCACCCATACCATGACAGGCAACCATGCCAACCTTCTCAGAGGCCTTTCTACCCATTGTATCCAGACAGTGACCAGTTTCCTTGTTCCTCAGCTGAAATTTAATAGTTAGCAATTTTCTTTAATAAATATATATATATATATATTATAAATATTTACAAGAGACAAGAGATGGACAAGAATTGAACAAACTGTAATTATGTCATCAGACATCAAAGACAGATGATTGTTACTGACGATGACAACTGCTTGTTACAATTTACATTCATTTTAAGAACTAAGAAATCATGAGCGTATCTTTAATATGTTTTACAATACAAGCTTCAGAACATTTAAATGTTTTCTAATGCACATATCTTATAACATGTGGATTACACTAAGCACTTCCGTTGTAAGCTAAGATCACCAAACTAAAGAACTGCTAACCTCTCCAAGGAAGTAATAGTCCAAAGGCATTTGAGATTCTGGATAAATGTTTTCCAGATACCAACGAAAGGACTTGCATTTGAGACGGTCGCGCAACTGTCGGCGTCCAGTTATATCACCATAGTCTGTCTGATGAAGGCCTGAAAATGTCCAAATAAAACATATCGTACATCCTGGGCAATTAACCCTACACATGCAGTTCCAAGAGTTCTGACGTCTGCACGTCAGCAATGATAACATAATCCAAGTAATCTGAGAACAAATAATTTTCCATGGTTAATCTGGAATACATGTATATTGCAAGCTTTCACTTTAATTCAACAAATAAATCAGAAGTATGCTTTAACTATCTATTAGTCTAAAGGGAATTAGTTAAATTTTAAAGCTGATATTCAAAACTTTAAATGCACTTCAAGACAGCAATCGGAAGCAATTTTGGTTAACGCAATAACACATTATTATTTAGTAAAGATGATTGAACAGCAGAGAATTTAGTTAGCTGCGACTCTAAACTGAAACAAATGAATATGCAGCAAAGCATTTCATGCATAATGTGCATAAATACCGATGCAATAACCAGAAAAGAAATCGTGCATGAATAGCGCGTATTTCAATAAACCATTTTCCTGTTTACACTGGTGTACTAATTACACTATATATGTGACTCGGGACCTGGAATGACAGTTTTCGTGACGTAATTCTGAGAGAGTGATAAAAGCATTCTACACAAATTATGGATCAGTGCTGCTAAACACTTAGTGCGATGTTGTTTGTATCACCAAAAGTAAACAGAAACAGAATAAGTCAACAAATGCCAAACACAAGAAATTTAATAATTACACCAGCTTTAAACAAAAACAAAAACTAAACACAGATAATAATTATAATAATACAAGAAATTGATGACAAAATTACTTTCTATCCGCTTGAAATTGCTATTAACAGAAAAATCAAACTAAAACGATGCATGCAAAAATGTATAACTATACAACGACAGTTGGCATGCAAAATATAGAAGCATGTAAAAACAGGATAAAAAATTCATCTTCTCTGTAACAATACAATTCAAGCACAAGCAGACTAAAGAATAGTATAATTATTAACCAAGCAAAGTTCTATTCAATTTACTTGAGACACTCAGATTCATGCTTCTCTGATGAATAGTTATATCTATCCATGAATAGAATCACTTACAAAGACAGTGAGACAGTAAATGCCTTACAATAAACTAAACATGTCATATAAATCTTCATATGGTTTCATGATACACTAATTCTATACTTGAGATTAAAATTTCATTCACCCAAACATAATCTGCCAACTGTCTCCTGAAGCAGGTCCCTGGAAAGCTTTGTCATTCAACTCTTTTCAAATGTGTTCTTTGCTTATCTTCCAACAGACATTGCTCTTGCTGCAGTCAACAACGTGTGGCCCAGCAACATGACTCGTCCATTCAGCTGTCTTCATATTTACATTATTTACAATATCAATATCTGCTACCTCCTTTGAATGGTTTTCAGTTATTATTATTATTATTTTTAAACGATTATTACTATTAAACGACAATTTATATAGTGCTATCTGCCTGGCAAAGGCCATAGTCAAGAGCGCTTTACAAAGACATCTGTAAAGGAGTTGCACTGAAGACATATCTATTTAACATTTCATTTCAATTTATGTAAAGTGCTCTTGCTTTTGGCATCAAGCTATGTTATAGCACTATAGAAATTGTCGAGATAATAATAATAATAATAATAATAATAATCAATATTTCATGGAAGAGTGTGCCTACTGATCCATTGATACTATCATATCCCTGCTGTTTCCATGAGTGCTTAATTTTCACTACTATCCCTATGCTTCTTCATACGTGTTGCGTTCTGTACTACTGATCTCTTACACTCATCGTTTCATAATAAATCACCATCTCAAACACAATACCAGCTTCGTGCAACATGCAAAACATATGACTTTTCTATCGTTAAATTGTTTTGCAACATCTGCAACTACAGTTAAGTCTGCTACCATGATTAAAACGCATTTTTCAGGCATACAGTATTCTAGTACTTTCAATAAGAGATCTTTGGAACATTAAATATGATATGAAAAGATATGAAATAACCACGTATTGCAATTTAAGACCCTAAAAACTATCACACTGGAAATTCCACCCATGCAAGAGCAGAACTCCTATACAGAGATCAACAGTCGAGAACGGCGGTTATCTTATCGCCAACCTGGATTGGTCTTGTATACGATATTCTTGAATTCATCATCTAACCAGGTTTCAGTAACTCGGAGAGTATTTCTGTTGAGAATCGTAAATGCACCCAGTAAACCCCCCGGCCATTTAAAGGGGGTAAACCTCCGGTAAACGTGCCCCACATGAGAGCAGGTGACAATCAGCAACAAACCACCACACATCCACACCTACAAAAGTAGCCAGCCATGTTTTGTCCATCACTTTGTGACCAAACCATGAATTAATGAATGACACACCAAGTCTGTGTCATTAAATCTGAGTAACACTAAATACAATTTCTTAGCATATCAAATACTTTGTCGCTGTAGGTGTCTTCATGTTACTAATCAGCTTTGAGTAATGCCTTCTTCTTCTCACCTGCTTTCAATTTCAAATTATTATTATTAATTTAATTTTATTGTCCATTTCAAACACATAGGTGTTCATCGAGAATGGCCAAACTCTGCATAACCAACGGAGCCAATCAAATCTCTCATAATTATTCCACCTTCTAATATTCATTCAAACTTTCATATATTATGTCAAATGTCCAGATATCAATGAAATATAATTTGTCTGTGCTGATTCCAAATACAATGAGTATTCACACATCCAAGATGGACTCTAACAAAGTCAACAAAATAATGAAATCAAAAACCTGCATAATATTTCTTGCCACATCATAAGTGTCTGATCTTGTCGCTCATAATTAATTAATGGAAGATTGTCACAACAGATGGCATTACCGCTAAACACTGATCGGAAAGCTGTATTGCAGTTTCATATTTGGGGCTATATTTTCTGTGGAGTGGCACTTCCAAAATATTATGACAATTTGAGCAACAATTTACCAAACAAAATAAAATATAATAACAAATCCTTAAAACAGTCAAGATTTCAAGACTGAACAGGTAACAAAAATAAGACTATAAAAACAGGGCTAGGCCGAATAGGGGTTTTGAACTATTCGGACAAATACGAATAGCCGGGTTCACTATTTGACAAATACCGAATACGAATAGTGCATACGATACCCCCTCCCACTGCAAGTCGCAATATTGCAGACAGCAACAGTGCTATCATTGCTGTGTGCTATTATTATTACTGATAAGAATCATCAAATAAGTAATAAATATAGCGGAAACGGGCAGAATTATTCTTGTAGCGTATATGCCACATGAATAAAAAAATTCGTCACTGCGATATTTGAAAGCTAGCCAAAAGAAAGAAGCGTATTTGCATACACTTGAATTTATGAAGCTGAAGAATTAGTCTTTAATTAAACAAATACAACACTCACTAGACCGTTTAAAAATTTTGAACATCACATTACCACTATTCGTATTCATTTCGACCAACACTATTCGGACGAATACGAACACACTATTCACACTATTCGGCACCGAAGCAAATATGAAGCGAATATTCGGCCCAGCCCTAATAATAAATATTTCTCACATAAAATAGTGATATCTGAAAAACATACTAAAATTGGAAACACCGATTCTCGTCATAAAACAGAAATATGCCTCCATGAACAAAAAGACAACAATGCTTTCAAATACCAGTCCATTAACACACACAAAAACATAAAATCAAAATTATTAAACACAAATTATAAATAAACGTGAGCGAGCAACAAACATAGGAAACTCTGAATGAAAGTCTTTGAAAGATGCGATCAGTCATGCGCCATGCACGACACTCAGCCAGTCCGATTCGAGAGATAATGACCTGGACTAATTTTGTAATAGAAGTTACGCCATTCGTCCATCCAGACCTCGGCCAGGCGTGCATTGTTGTGGTTTATGATTTTACCGGTTCCTCCGGGAAAAGTGTAAGGAGTGGCCTTTCGAAATACATGACCCACATGCGAGCACGTGACAATCAGCAGCGTTCCACCGCACATCCAGATCTGTGCCAAGTCAAAGGTCACTCGCATGACAGATCACTAAGTTTATTCAATTCGACAACCCATAGCAATGAGCTCACAATGGGCAAACCATTCTGTTATGGGTCAGGTAAAAATATGCAATAGCGCTATTCAACACTCCCATAAAAGTGACAAATTGTAAAAATAATCCAATAAACCAAGACTATTGTATACTGTATACACATGTAATGGACCCTACCACATTAGACAAAAGTCATTTGTATCAATTCAATTCTTAGGTGCCTGGACACAGTCAGACCAAAGGCTATTTCTTTCAACAGATGAGCAAAAATCCTCCTCACAAGAGCACACAAGCGAAAATGATTATCGAGTTAATTTTTTACGATTTTATGATTTTCCTTCTTCAAAATGTTAAACGAGCAACAATTTTAGAGATTTCTTTTCCAAGGCTAAGCAGTCACTTTGTTGTTACACATATTGCAATCATATTTCTCAGATGCCCCTAAAACCTGTCCACTCAGGGCTAACCACAGCGCTGATAAAAAATATATCAACAGCAAAAGTTTTAAAATACTCAACTAAAACTTAAGAATGAGAAACACTTATCAAATGTTCTCATTTCGAAAGACAAATCCAAAATTCAAATAACTCAACAGCTTTAGGCTGACACATAGATAAACTTTGTTTGAGTTCCAAATTATTAACATTTAACTAATGATGCCAAATATCAAAATAAGAATAAAAAATGCAAAAATTACTTACAAAATACCTCCACAAGAATTCAAACATTTTAGTATTCAAAGAATTTCTGTAATGAAATGGCCTGAAGTAATTTTTCTATGATGACAAAGATAAAATTGATAGCAACAGAAAGACTTTACTTAAACTACCCCTAATGCACCCAAATAAGTAATAATACAGCACTAGTTTAACCCCTTTGCTAGCAATTAATCTGTAATGCAATGTAAAATGGATGCACAGATGAGTCATGGCCAGTAGAGGGGTTAAAACCTTCATGTAGGGTAAAACAAGTATGAAAAAATGACACCAACACGAAATGACATTTCCAGATTTTCTCCGCCCCAGATGTCCATTCCAGGATCATACGAACCAATTTCATAGAAATATTCTCGGTCGATAGCAAACAATCCACCAGCCATGGTCGGCGTTCTAGAAACATAAGTGAAATTAACTCCATAAAGCAGTTGTTTTTACACTTAAACAAAGACTACGAAAAGAAATCAATCCAAAATGAATCTCGATGGAACTGTAAATCCCTTGCTGGACAATCCATATTGATGAAAATAATAATTATGGATGTAATGCAGAAGATAACTGCCTTCAAAACTTCCCTTTTAACTCAATTTAAGATCTTAGAAATTCAAATTACTATCATTGCATGAATATTTTTGGTCTCACAGATTAAACTACTGTGCACATTATAATTTAAAACCTTTGTTTCATTTATTTGCTAACTTATTTATTTATTAAATTCTTCCCGAGATGAAGGTGCACCTGAGCGGAAGGCTTCGGTCACCTCCGCGCCTCTCCACTTCTCGCTGCGGAACAGGATACCATCGGAAATTCAACTTCCAGTTAAATCCGCCCCATGTCATGTCGGATCCAGTAATGTACTCAAATGACTCGTCACTAATTACATCGATTATCGGACAGACAACAGATTTCCTAAAGAATGAAGAAAAAAACACCAACAAACCTGCATAAGAAAAGAATTAAATAGCAACAATTAAATTAATTTGCCACAAGAAGCTAACATCAAGAAGTCTTAACCCCTTAACTGGAGATCCCGGATATATCTGTCCATTTTACATTGAGTTACAGTTAAATACACAGATAAGGGGTTAACGGCTACCACAAAACTTAAGGCTCACAAATGTAGCTATTCTTTTAAATCTCTGACAGCAGGTGCCAAATATCTGCAATAAATTAAATACTTCAATCTTTTAAAGTCAAGGCTTTCTATACATTTCACTCCTATGACTGGAAGAAGATAAGGGCTCATCCATATAGTATTCATGCAAAAACGGCATATTTTCAACCCGCTCCCCCTGTTTGCACACCGTACATATGCAAAATTTCCCAAATCCAACCCCCCCTCAGGGTGCACATACTATATGGATGGACCCTAACCTATTTGTGATAGACACACAAAAAATAAACAAATCAACTGACGGCATGGAAAAAGAATATATAGTAAAGTAAAAATAATAGTGAATAAATAGCAAAAACTCTAACCTATCTTTGTATATCTCATACATAAGAGGCTCCAGCCAACCATCCGTGCATTCACAATGGGCATCGAGAAATGTTATGACTTTTCCCTTGGCACGGGCAGCACCTCATCAACACAAAACAATGATAATTCCTAAACAGTGCTCAACCACTCTACATCGAATCCAATCAATTGCAATGTAATGTAATGTAATGTAACAAAATATTTGTATAGCGCCTCTTCTGAAGAATCACTCAGAAGCGCTCCCACAGCAAATTACTGTATATTGACAAAGAGATAAGTTTTAAGTCGTTTCAAAAAGAGGGCCATAGAATGAGGAGTTGCTAAGCCACGCATACTGGCGTCAAGAGCATTCCAAAGGATAGGGCCAACTGATACAAAACCTCGTTTCAGGAACAACGAGGTTCGTGCTTGGGGCACACATCGTATGCCGATGACATTGAAATGACTTATATATATCACAGCCATCTAAATATAAAATCTATTGGCCAAGTCATGAATGTAATGTAATGTAATGTGACATTTGTATAGCACCTCTTCTATTTCTACTCAGAGGTGCAAGAAATACTAGACAAGATAGCTGTCATTCTTTTTCAAAAACCTGTCATACACACACATTTAAATAAAATGAACATGAAAAACACTCAATCAATCAATAGTTGTGTGATACTAATGTCATGTCATATTACCTTTAAGACGGGCTCTTATAAGCCCACTTCTTTCTCCCATTCTTTCCACGTGCACCTGGACAGGTAGGCTGGCGACATAGTCTTCCAGCTTAGTGCCTAAAAAGTCTGTAAAATCATTTCTAATCAGATGTCATCCTGAGAATATAAATTAATCTGACATTCATAATATCATTATGACATTATACTTGGCACTTGATCCCAAAACTTAGCTATTCTGGATAATTGTTACGGTCTATCCACATATCTGCATCCGTAAGCCAGACTCTACAGTCAATAATAAATATTCTCACTGCAGCAAAACACCAAATGCGATTAGATAAATGTGCGCGCACACACACACACACACAATTCAAATTCATTAGATGAATATTTGTTAAATTATTAAATTTTTAATTCTTAGAATGAAGCCAACTCTATTCATAACAAAGGTTTACACTACTAATTTCGCTTCATACCATATACCATCTTTTCCACCTTCCTTTTCACTTTTTCACAGCCCCTCCATTCACCTCTCTATCATTTAACCATTCATTTAGTGTTCTGTTCTATCTGCTTGCTTTAAATTCTATCTGTTTCTCTGTGTGCCAAAGAGAAACAGATAGAATTTAAACAAAGAAATCAAAAGATCAGTCTCAGCATAATTTGTCATTCTACTTTCATATGGTACATCATTATGTAAATCGCTTGGCTGAGATCATACACCTGGTCTGAAGAAGGCAGTGACTTAAATCAGAATCACCAGCAATACACCTCTCCTACTACTACCTCATCTAACAATTGGATTCATTGCCTACTACCATTTAGCTCAGATATGGAGACATGCAAAATAAAAAATTCTCCCGTTAAAAATTCTCCACCACGAAGAGCCCTGCTACGAAGGGGTTACACATCTGCATACCTCTCTCGCTGGCATCATCTACAAGAATGATCTCCTCGAGCAACTTCCACGGAGATCGATTTATAACACTCCAAATTGTACGGATTAATGTAGACCATGCCTCATTGTGGAAAACGATAACAATGCTAGTGGTCGGCAATGCATCCACGGGATATGATTTTCTTTTACACCTTAACACATAAACAATACAATCATATTTATCAGATACTTAATTTGACTGTGAATATATTATAAAATTCAATGTCACTAATTTGTTATACTCGTACATCCGGCAACTTTATTAAAACTATATCATTGCAACATAAGTTCAGCAACTGTGCTGTGAAGCCTTTGCAAATGTTTACCGTTTTCAATTCTGCAATTGAATTACAAACAGAAGCATAAATGTATTTAGTTATAGTTCATATTTTGCACAAGGACGTTGAGACAGAACTTAATAGGATGTGGACTCAGTCTCTGTCCCACGTTCTCACCAGCTGTAATCACAAAACTGCTTTAGCTTTCAATTTCTCATTCAGAAACATTTTTCTAATTCTTACTTTTTACCTCAAAGCCAGAAACTAGACAGTTTTCAAGAAAAGGCTTTTTTATAAGTTAATCTAAGTTGTACAGTAACGTGGATGAAACTTACGCATCCATCCTAATATCTGATAGACTTCGATTTGGAGAAATTATATCACTGGCCATGAGATTGAACTGATTGATTTTAAACTTCTCTTTCATTAGCTGCTTCTGGGACTCGGGAATAACAACTGGTCTTCCCATCTCTCCAGGAGCATCAGTCATCTTCAGTTTCATTACTGCACATACACAACACACAGTTAATAGTCTCAGTTGCCATTGTAAGCCATAAATGATCCACAAGTAAATTTCATTCAAAATCATTTACAAACAAAATATTTTGAAGCTGTGATAAAACTAATTCTGCAAAGCTGTAACATGAAGACGACATAGTGAAATGGTTAACATGATCCAAGACAAATCACAAATATAAATATGAAAAACAATAAAAATAACAAGACAAATGACAAATATAAATATGAAAAGCAGAAAAGAACAAATAAAACAAATAAACAGCACGAGAGTTAAATAATTAATTACAAACGTCTACAACAACAGCTAACTTCACACAAGAACAATTTTAAACAAATTATTATTATTATTATTATTATTATTATTATTATTATTATTATTATTATTATTATTATTATTATTGCCTCTCGAGAAGGTCTTGGACGGAGGGGGACCACTAATCGAAGACCACTAATCGAAGACCACTAACTGAAGACCACTAACTGAAGACCACTAACTGAATACATTTAATTTACTTTGATCAAAACAAGTTCTATGGTAATGAACAAAGCTCCAATGATATATCATCTACCTGACCGCAGAGCAATACAAAATCTGAATGATGAAACTGAAAGTCGCTATCTGAAGGAACTGCGGCAAACAGAACCGGATGCAATAAACCTACCTCCCGGCAGCAGCCGTCCAAAAAACCCAGCGGAACTGGTAGACGAACTGTGACCCGAAGACCTCCGCTCACGACCGCCACTGCCACATCCACTCTGTGACTGCGAATTCATCATGCAGTCAGTGTAGTAGGTCAGCAGGCAAACGTCCACCAGTATCCATACCAGTGACGTTAATACTATTACCTTGCAGTATTGCACTCTGAGTCTAGCTACCATGTTAGCCACTGGAAAATAAATCATCAGAAGATCGATGTAATTATACACCACATGGAAATAAGTGGTTCTTTTCGGAAAATGCTACTAGCTTTACATCCCAAACTATCATGACTAAATCAACAATTAGGAACATATAGAATTCAAACCATAGACCTCAAGATTGACAATCTTACTGGATAACCACTGGGCCATAGTGCTGCTCCAAAATAAAGCCACAAAACAAACAAATACTAGTACTATTACATTTTAAAAGATGGCTGCTATAAAGAACGAAATGGAGATAATGTGGATAATGGCCAAAAGGAATGTAGTGGAGATAATGTAGATAATGACCAAAAAAATCAATTTCAATTAAGATTGTTAAAACCGCTGGTTTTAAAGGACCAGTTAACCGCTCAATAAAAGACCGGTTAATCGGTTGTTAGCGGCAGCCTAGTGTCTTGCCTACATAAGCACTTTGATGTTGCCGGCGCCTATGCCGGCGTCCTGCGCGGCTACATCAAAGTGCTTTGATGTTGCCAGCATCTATGCCGGCATCCTGCGGCCTACATCAAAGCATTTTGATGTTTTCAAATTGAACTTACGGTTAACGGGTCAAGGTTAAAAGGACCGGCCCTTGCTCTCTTATATATATATATATATATATATATATATATATATATATATATATATATCTGCCATGGCCAGAATTTGTGCCATGGACCCCTTAAGACCAGCGGTGGAGCTTGTTAGGCACTGGATAATCATGTCACCTGAACCAATATGCTACAGTGGGTCCATGACGCAACCATCATCTTACTCTGCAGCTGTTAATATTCAAGCAACCTTCAAACTCAATCTTCCTTCACGCATACAGCACCACGGGGCTAAAACTTCTCAGTCACACGATCCTGGCATATTAATACCCACAATCAAACCCCTGCCCCTATTACTACATAAACACAAGCTACCCTCCCGTCGACTTCGATCGGCGTCAAGCTTCCGAGCAGCGCTACATAAATCTGTTCGTCTTACTTGGTGAAGTAGTTCCGAGCGATCAACGGCTAACCTCTTAGACCTAAGAGGCGGAGAAGATTATCTTCGCTGTCGAATAAGACCGTACGCGAAGGGTCTTCATCGCCGCAGTTAAACGCATCCAGTCGCAGGAGACGACGGCCGTTCGTCTAAGAGCGATCGCCCTACGGCAATGCAAATACACGACGTGGCCATTTTCTCTCTCTCCGCAATCAACGTTGGAAACTTGGAGTATTTGAGTAAATAAGTATGGTCAAGAGAAATGTAGACACGGCAATGCAAATAGCTGCATTCTTAGGCGTCGCTATGGCCATTTCAATCTCTCCCAGCAATCAACGTTGACCTGAAGACTTGAGGAGATATTTTATAGAAATGAAATCAGATTTTATTGTTTGGTCAAGTGCGAGGGAAATGAGTTCCAGACACCGCAGTGGTTGACCAGGGATGATTGATTTAGTGTGACAGAGTGAAAATATCGATGAGGGGCTAATGGACCTAGGTAGACAAATGGGGCAGTGGCTTATATTGGCTCCAGGATTAGGCAAGTGGGGATTTTAGTTGGGGTGGGAGAACTTAGGTGACTTAGTAACAGCAATCAAGTGGGGCCAACCATTTGTTTGTTATAGGTATTACAATAATTAATTTGGAGTGGACTAGGGTCCCAACAGAGTATCTAGGCCACTGGGTGGTCCAGGCACTTTTGAATAAATTTGGGGCAAAAGAATCAAATTTGAATCCTCTAGGTTGGAACAGGGATTATGTGGAGCCACCACTAGTTTAGGATTGTCAATTTTTTTGAGTTGTTGCCCACTCTGTCTTAGAAGGGTTAAGGTAACCATCCAAGCATTGGCGATCGCTCAATAATAGGCGTAATTCAAGGTTTTAACATTTGGTGATTTTTGCTGATTAAAGATGAGAGTGGTGTGGTGTAAAGGCTGAACAGTACAGGCCCAAGAACAGATCCTTGAGGCCAATAATGTTTGCTTTGGCTAAGACAGGACACTTGAAAAGACCGGGATTTAAGATAAGATGAAAACCAGTTGTGAGCTATTTCAGATCAAACCAAAGCGTTCAGCAGAATTTTGTGATCTATAGTATCAAATGCAGCAGAGAGGTGACAAAGGCCAGTTAGTATTGACTATTGACACGCAGTTGCAGGATGTTTACCCTTCATTATATAGCGACCGGTCAGCCACCAATTTTCTCAGTAAGTTTTGATTCTTTGAGATGGGGCGATAGTTATTCTTGCATCCTTTTTTAAGCAAAAGTTTTTGAATGGTCAAACAACAAGCTCCACATCCTCAGTTTGTTTGGCAAGGATAGTTAATTCCTTCAGTTGTATCTGGATAAATTCAAGAAGGGTTTAGGTCTAAACTTACAACCAAGTTCTGACAGAGAAATGGATTGAGGAGAGGTTGTGGTTGACCGTAGTGGTTGACCAGGTTGACAGCGTCTGAAAATATCGATTGGCAGGATTCAAAACTGGCGGCTCCAAAAAGTCATTTTCTCCATTTGTTGTTAGGTATGCTAATAACCCAACAGCCACTGACCACTCAATATGGGGCACCCTCATGAATACCACTGACCTTTGGCGATCGCTGGCGTATTCAAAACATTACTTGTTTCGAAAACCCACCAATAATGCCTACTAGCTAATTAAAGAAAGATTACTATTGACACGCAGTAAGACCAGGAGGTAAGACTGGTCAAACAACAAGCTCCACATCCTCAGTTCTACTACTCCTACTTTACAATTCTCCAAAGCTATAACAGGACCCGCCATAAACATTTAATAGTTCGAAACTTTTAGCTAATTAAAGAAAGATTAAGCTTAATTGCTTACTAAATTACTCAAGACAATTGATCGCTCGCCAGTCGCCTGTCGCCAGTCACCGCCTCCAATGTGAATATTCAATAGGTATTAGGCCTAGTTTTGTAATTCTCCAATCGAAGCGTAGCATAGTGGAAAAGTTTTCTAATGCAAAGGTCACCCACTGACCCAGACTGGTAGCAACAAATGTAGCCCGCACGACTTTAGGGTCTAGTTCAATTTTTAGGTCTGGTTGAAATATTAATTTTTCAAAAGAGCTGGATTATGTTATACTTGCAGTTAGCTATTATTTGCGTAGCGGTTTTGGTTTTCATTTACCAAGTAAGTGGTTTCACTATCTGGATCTTTGCAATTTTAGAAATCTTTATTTGCAAACTCAGATAACATAAGTGGCTGAAGTGTATAAGAGTGTTGACGATTCTTAATAATATACGGTGTAATGTATTGCCACACTATTGAATTCAATCCAATAATTTCACGAATACAGTCAATTGTTACGTTATCATAAGCATCAAAGAGTTGGTACTTGTACAGATGTGGACAATACGATTATGGTATTTATGGTATTTTAAATGTATCTTAAGTTAACTATTGCCAGAGCTGTTGTCTGAATCAAATATAGGAAGGCTTACCTACGGTCCTACGTCCAGGGCTAATAGCCTAATATGATCAGAATTGTGTGGTGATATTACTACTATGATTGGCTTGAGATTCTGATTTTTAGCATTATTGTCTGGTTTTAAATAAAATCTCAAAACTGGATGCATAGTATCTGAGGTTTATTTGTATCATAATTTCCTCATCTATAACTCAACTGAAAATGTAAATACCGGTAGTTCGTGTTTTGATTGATATGCAGAAGTCTTATTTTAACTTGTCCTGCCTGGTAATACTGTGTATATTTGCATATATTTGGCAACTTCAGAATGAACATTGTGTGTAATTATGAGCAACTCTTTTTTTAACATAGGTTATAAAAAAATCATTATTCCCTTTGCTTTCTATCTCATTGATAATTATTTGAGTTATATGCTCATGTTTCTTTTATATCCAGTACTTAATCCGATAAATCAGAAAGACTATCAATTGCTTACTCTCACTTTATGAAACCTTAATAACATTTGTAATTTAAATTATGTATGATGTTTTAATAATTACCGGCAATGACCGTATTATCTTTCTACTGTATTGTATTATTAATTGTGTAGCCTTTCTGAAATTACTATTATGATGTGTTAATGTGTACTGATTTGGAAATAATAAACTGTTACTGGAATTGGAAGAAAACATGTGTGCCCTACAGTGCTGAAATATTTATTCTAACATTAATTTTTCAGAGACTGTTTAAGAAACCACTCAAAACAATTCTTCAAATTCCTGGACCAAACTGTGAAGACAAAGTGTATGTACTGAATTATAAAAGTTCCTGGAATTTGCATTAAAGTTATGCTCGAGATTTCATATAGACCTATGAATATTTCCTGACAGTTTGAATCTTTCATATTGCTTTGGCAGACAGCACAAGCGGCCACAAATGCAAATTGTTAAAGCAGAGGGTGGGTCCAGGAAATAAAAATGTTTTTAGTACAAGGGTTGTAGACAAATGGAACAGTTTAGACGAGGTGGGAGTGACAGTTTGGACGAGGTGGGAGTGACAGTTGAAACAGTAAACGGATTCAAAGGCTATCTTGGAAAACTAGGTTATTGAATGCAGAGAGTTGCTTCAGTGGTTTTCACACAGGTTTGCTTAGCCTCCTAAGCCACCTAAAATCACTTATTATTATTATTATTATTATTATTATTATTAGAGATTGACACAGGGACAGAAATTTGTCTCCATAACCACTCAGAAATCATGCATTCCTTTTGAAAAGAGTAATTTCAAAAATTGGTTTGAACAGGAAAGGCTTTCTTCCATGTTAGTAAATGGACAATTGGATATTTAACTGATTTTGCAGGATGAGTCATTTCTTTTTTCTCGTAATAATGGCACAGCATGTGCCGTGCACAATCGTCTCACGCTCCACTTTACGAATGCGTTCCCTATGTTTGCCAGCTGTGTTCTACCAGTACATCATGAAAACAAAGCTTAGGCATCAACATCAATAACATGACTGTTACTCATTGCATGAAAATAAATAGTTTAGTTTTGATACCTGAAGTTGTATTTCATAGGAGAGGCCACTTGGATGAAATTCAGTCATGTGGAAGTTTGCATCAGTTTCTGGAGAAATACCACATGCAATATGGACCTATAATATCTTTTCACTTTGGTCCACAAGTATGTGTGAGCATTGCTTCTGGTAAACTATTTCAGGAACATGCAGCACACTTTGACAGACCAGGCAGGTTTAAGGTTTCTTCACTTTTGCAAAAATATAGTAATAATAGTAACAGAAGTAATGTAATGTAGCATTTATGTAGCGCCTCTTATATTTCTACTCGGAGGCACTCCTGGCATTGGAGTCGCATGATAAAGTAGTGAGGCCTGAATGGATGGTTCAAGGCATTCTGGAGGAAGGGTCCAGTCACTGCAAATGCTCAATGCTGAGTAAGAGTAACAATACTACATGTACCGTACTACTAATAGTATCAATAATATGTATAGCACCAGTTGTAATTAGGTATCAATCAGTGAGTAATTAATGTATAGTGATGATTACTAGTAACATTGACTCATAATGTATTCTACTAAGTAAGTCGGTCAAATTTTGTAGCATAAATCGTAAACTTGGTAGAATGCATCAGCTTATTCATGAGTGTTCGGTAAAGTTAAATCTGCTGTCTGTGGTTGCTGGTTCAGGTAAGGAAACTGCTGAAAGAAACTGCAATTGCAGGTTTAAGGTTAGGAGGAGAATGTAAGGCAAGATTATCGAAACAGGATTGCTTGTAAAAGGTGTTTACCGTTGCATCTTTACTCATGATAATTGTCTTTCTGGAGATTGTTGGGGCTTATTGTAGTTAAAGATCATGTCAGGCAAACAAATGGGTCTATGCTAGAATTTTACCCCTTTGCTGTATAAATTCATAAATTGACATGTGGTGTATGGCTAATATTGACATGTCTTTGATAGTTATCAAAGTTTTTATTAAAGGATGTAGCTACCATTTATTTGATAAATGCATGTATGTACTTAAGGCAAGAAACTTTGTTGGAATTTTGATTTGAATTTTGTGTTAGGACCTATCTATCAATGTAGTTAATGTTTGTTTGTTCTTCCAATTTAAGTGGAGCTGTTTGAATTCGTTATACCACTGATTGGCAATGATACTATTCAGTTGGCCAATGGAGATAACGGACGTTGGAGACACGCTGCTTATTCAAAAGCATTTAACACTTCTGCAGTCAGACGATTTTATTCTGTTTTTAGCAAGGTATGATTATATATCGATCAGTTGTTCGATTGGTTAATGAATTTTGTGTACTAGCAGTCTTGTCAATATTGAAAGTCCCATGATTGAGGCAATTGTAATTGATTGAGGCAATTGATTGAGGCAATTGGTCAAGAAATTATTTCAGTGACATGTAATTAACTTGAAACTGACATCAGATTTATTATGTCTCACTGATACTTAAGTAAGTAGCTTTGTTTCAATTAAAAAATAAGGTTGCATCAGATTTAGCTTCATCATCATCATCATCATCATCATCATTTATCATCATCAAGTCACCTGGACAGTGGAGGTCCATTGCGCCAATCTTCCACTAGTGGAGTTACCGTGTCTGAGTGCAATGTTCCATTAACACGCTATAGCTATATGGATTAGCTACCACAGTATTCTTAACTTTAATAATAATAATAATAATAATAATAATAATATAGCAGAGGGGGGTCTGTTTTTGATCTGCTGGATCCAAGAACGCCACACTCTTCCAAATTTAGCACGTGATATAAAACCTTTGACATTTTATAATGTTCAATTGTTCAGTATTCCTTTATGATAAAACAATTACTGTATGGATGATGAAATAGAATATTTAACGGTTTTATTAGACTGGGAAGGACTTGGTGGAAAACTGGTCAACTCGAATGAAGGAAGGCTACATTTTGCTTCAAGAACAAATGTATATTACAGCTTTGAGATCAATTCTTATATCTATGTTCGGGGAGGAATTTGATGATGACAGACTTATAATGGAATTAAAGGCTGCATATGATTTTGTGAGTTCTCTAATGTTATCAGTTTCCTAAGAGCTTTCATAATTATCTTACCTGGTAATATATTTCTTGAATTCAAACATCATGTTTGCTCTCATGTTTCTTCTTGTAATAAAGTACTCTTTGCTTCCATGTAACCTGCAGTGAAGTATTTTCTATGATTGTGACATCCAGAGGAGGAGCTAGGGTGTCTGGCGCCCGGGGTCAAAGCATATTGATGGTGCCCCCTCGACTTCCGAAAATCCTGACAGGCAAAAAGGGTGTCACTTATTTCACTTGGTTAAGTGTTATTATGAGTACGGATGGACTGTACAACTATGCTGATCTTTCTGTTTGCTTCTTGCTAAGTTTTTTCTCATTTTTCCTACCTTAAGCCTGATTTTGCCCCCACCTCCACCCACCTCGGCGCCCGGGGACATATATACCCTCTAGCTCCGCCTCTGGTGACATCTGCCAAAGTGCAATATATTTACCAAAGCACAAGTAGACATCGCTCGGCATATTGAGATTTGAAGCCAGAAGACAGATATGATGTTATTCAAAGTAAGAGATGAAATGGTTTCTGTTGAGTTTTCTCTTTTCTTTTAGTGCTGGCTGGAAACAGAGAAATTTGCCGTTGGTGATATTCCTCCCGCTGGAAGTGCAAGATTGGCTGAATTTGATGCCCGTAAGTGCATTGGTTCTTCTTAGAATTATTGACTTTGAGAGATTCTGGTCTACAGTTGAAATTAACTAATAGTGAAATATTTCAGTATTTGGCCTGGTATGCATTAGCTGGTTTCCAACGTTTGTGATTAGTCAGAGTTTGCATTCAATAAGCTTCATAAACTGACTGTCCTGCCACACTATCACTACAGACCGGTTGCACTACTGGCAGTGCAGAGAAAATTGCTGACAAAATGGTGGACCCTAACCAACAGTGGTTTCAGCCATTTTGGTTGCTCCTTTCCTACCAATTGGTGGCCATAAATAGGGAAGAATTCTATTGTCATCAGACTGTAGACACCATCGAATTCAAGTCCCTATTTTGAGGACTTGTGTTAAAGTCAGTGACTTTACAGGGTTTTGATAAAAGATGACTCTGAAGTAATATATACTCTTTGAAAAATGGTTGACATTGAACTTTTCTGATTAATGTTAAATTCTACTATATGATTCTAAACTCTGAAATAAACGAGAAATAACTTTAACAACATGCTGGTTGAAAGTCATCTTTGTATTTTCTGCAAGAGTTTTTGATCATTATTTTATGGTTTATGTATTCGTTCCAGGAAAAGAAGTTTTGTATAACATGATTAAGAAAGTGATGTCAGACCGCAAAGAATTGCCAGAACAAGTTGAACTACACAAGAGATTGCCTGTTGATGAGGTCCTTGGATTGGATTTACCAGACCCAGTAGCTGCCAGTGATTTGCTAACGTTGCTTATTGGCGGATTTCACACAACCGCTACGCGTAAGACGTGACATTTCGAGACCTCGTATTAGTGTAAAGCTCTCTAGTCTTTGACTCTTCGTTCATATTTTTGCACTATATAAATTGACTTTTTAACCTAACCTAACCTAACATTTCTCAGTCACTTGTCATGTTCTCAAACATTTTCAGTTGACTTTTGAATTTTAATAGTTTTAATGTTTACTGTGCGTGTGTGTGCAAAATCTGTACATTTTGTTAGATAGTATGCCTGTTTCTTTTCAAGTGTTCAAGATCTTTTTACAAATTTTTTCAGTGCTGTCTTGGAGCATCTATTATCTTGCAGCTCATCAGGACGTTCAGGACAAGTGCCGCGAGGAAGTTCTAACCGTGTTGGGAAGCAGTGATCAAGTGATGCATAAGATGGCAGAACAACTTAAGTATGTGAAGAAAGGATTGTTATTTTAACCCCTTAACTGGGCGCCCCGAGTAACGCTCGTCCATTTTACATTGAGTTACAAATAGTTGCCCAGTTAAGGGGTTAAAGGAGCTTAAGTATATCTACCTGGTGCTGGCATTTTAACCATATAACCGATGCACAAGTGTGATGTGATTGATTTTAAATTGTATTTGGCAGAGGCTTTGATTTTAAGACTTGTTAGGGTTCTTTAAAAATTGCCTTTATGCAAATAACAAAAAGATATTAAGTTTAATTTCTTGGAAATTTTGTTGCATTTTACTATTCATAAACTTTCTATATGCAATCAATTGATCTGTCAGTCAGCCAGTCAGTCAGTTGATGAATAACATCTAAAATGCCTTTATCATCATTATGCTCTTTCTTGCAGTGGTATATTAACTGCAAAACTTTTTATTTCAACTTTCTTACATGCAAATGTTTGTAACCGCATCAGATATCTGCAACAAGTGCTGAAAGAATCGATTAGAACTTCGCAATTTGCTACAGTTGCTGCTCGCGTCAGTGACTCGGAAATCGTGCTGGGAGGATATACAGTCCCACCCAAGGTAACTGAACCAGGCAGCAGCAGCTTAATTCAATTATTTTCAAGCTTGCTTCAATTAGTTCAGTAGATTATAAAATTGAATATATGAACACAACTATTCCAGTTTGTTGAAAAATGAAGGTATTGTCAGGATCTGCAGAAAATAGTTTGGTTTTATAAGAAATGCTGTTTTGCTTTATAAGTCAGAATCTGAAGATAATGAAAACACTTGCGTGCATGCATGCATGTGCACACATGTACTGTCTGATGAGTTACCATAATGAATAGATTTAGCATATGCTTTGTGTGACCGGTTCCTGTCAGAACACTGACATTAACCAATGTCAAGTTGGGACGGGTGACCATCCCGGGATTGAGTCATGGTTCTGGCGGCCAACCAAGCCATTCATCGCTTTGGTGTTGGATGAACTGGTTGCAACATTAAGCTGCGAAGGTAAAACACAGGTCTAGAGAAAGTAATGGCAAACTACTCTAGCGTACGGTGATGGCATAAATCACCTGTGTCCGCTACTTGCCTTGTACATGAAAATCGGTGCCAGGCCCTACGTTCATATGAGTATGGGACAAAATTTACCATATGTTTTGTTTTGTTGCTAGGAATTTAGAAATTAATTTAGAAATTGCTAATTATTTTGTAGGTTCCTGTGGTACAAGCTCTTGGATTGTCTTTCTATGATGAAAATGTCTTTCCCCAGCCTGACAAGTTTGTCATATTTGTCTATAATTATATCTTCCTTTATCCTTTTACATTCTGCATATTTATTTTCACTAATGAATAAACATAGACTTTGCATATATCTAAAAGGTCTGATGTCATGCATAGCAAAAGGTATTACAATCAAACCCCATTATCTTGTCCCTTGTTTTCTCGCCAACCTTACCAATCACCAATGAAAGGACCGGAACAGATTTTCTCTCATGTTATTTACCTCTTTAAGTTGCCCCTTGTTTGTCAACTTTGCCAAGTCTGAAATGAGACAAATGTGTTTTCATCCATACAATCTACCCCCGCTCACTTCCTGCCGATGTGTCAGTTAATGACCGATGCAGGTATTCTCCAAACCTTGCCGAACTCTTCAATAGCTGATGGCAGCAATGAGGAGATGGATAACGATGGCGAGGTGGAGGATGTGCGAGGGGTACGATGAGTCCCCCCCCAGTCAAAGTTACTGCCACAGAATCTTGCTTATCCATTGCGAGAAATATGCATAAAAATTATAATTATTTAAGGTTTATAATTGTTAGCACTTGATGTTTGAACAGATTTGATCCTGATCGATTCAGTTGTGAAAATGAAGCAAAGTTGCCTCCGTTTTCTTTTGAACCTTTTGGATTCGCAGGAAAAAGGAAATGTCCTGGATATAATTTTTCCTTTGCTGAAGTCAAAGTCATCCTTTCCCTACTCTTGCGTGCTTTCAGGATCGAGTTAGCCCATGGCCAAGTCGCTGAGCCATTGTTTGGGTTTGTGGTGAAGATTAAAGATGACATTTGGCTATCAGTTACTTCCATATCATAAACAACAGTGAAAACAACAAATCTGGATTTTATTGAACAAGATTATCATTTATACTGAAACGATGACTGCATTAAGAATTGCGATGAGAGCTATTTTATGATTCAGCAGTTCTACTAGAATCATGATTTGTTATTTGATGAAATGATAAGGATTTCATATATTCTATTGCTTTTTTTGCTGCACTTGGTAAAGTATATTAACATTTTGATTGATATTGTATTTTTCTTATAGGATTGCATGCTGCTTTAATGGTCTAATTTGTTTGTAATTATGTGTTTTGAAGTTTTGATCCATTTCATATCTCATTTATTTCATGGCTTTAATTTTGTATTTCTATGTTTTCAGAGATAGTTTATGTGAACCTATGAATTGAGTTGTCATTGAGTAAGAAACAGTGAATTCCATGTGTCAAATGCAGAGCTATTCTTTGCACATATTTTAGCTTAATGCTTGTTTTTATTCTTTTAATATTGTTGCAATTTTGCTGCATATTTTATCAGTACAAATAAATTTTTGTCAATTTCTATCAACAGAGCAAAAATGGAGTTGGTATCTTTGAAGAGTTATATTTAGTCAAAATGGTGGGGATGAGTGATAATTTTAATATTGGTCAAGGTAGGGGTTAGAAACCAGTGTGTAAGTGCAGCAAGTTAGAGGTAATTTTGTAATGCTGATATGAGGACAGCTTTTTTGAACACGAACAAGTTCAAATAGCTGGAATTGCAGCCTCTTCAATTGGTTGATATGGTGAGGCTTATTACTGTTTTTGCATAGTGGCAGAGATACACAAAGTAAAGCTTCTCCATCTGTGAATGGAAATCTTGAATAATTGGAGTGATCAGGATGCTGTGTGGGGCTTGTCAGAATTTTTGAATTTAGATTCTAGACAGCAGTCTATATTTTTATTAGCTGGTTGATTCCAATAAATTTTTTCTGTCATTTTAATATAGATATATATATATATAAGATAATATAGGTATATATATATATAAGACGATCCGATCTGAGGACTTTGTTGGAAGCACTTCTATATTTTTTTGGTGAGATGAAATCTTTCATAAACCTTATGAATAGGACGTTAACACGACTTTTAGTATTTAAAGCCAGTATGTGAACCCCAGATTATCAGCAAGTAGACGAAAGGGATTTTTGCCGAATAACCCAGATACAAAAACCTGATGCGAACCCGGGCCAACAACTCAGTTCCATAGACTTCAATATTAAAATAATAAATTTATGCTCAACTCTGCATAGAGCTGATTCAGAGCGATAATAGAGAAGAACAATAGGTTCCTAATTAATTATTTAAACAAACGTTTGCGTTGGATTTAATGTGTTAGTATTTTTAATTATTTCTATTTAAAAACGCATAAATCATCAAGTTAAATATCACGAATAAATGATTCAGTGTTACTGGGGAATTATTAGATTCGAGACCGGCTTGTTGCGTCGGGGACTCGGGGGGGGGGCTTGGGAGTGTTCCCGGTGGGTTTTTATGCGGACAGTCTGTTTCAGAGGGTAACTGGAATTTTTCCCCATAGTCGTTCTTACTCTTTCTCTCACTTCTTTCCCTGTGACTGATACCCTTGGTTATTAAAACTGGTGCTATACAAGGGCATAATAATTAGTTATGGCGCTACGCAACCAAAATTGGGTGATTCGTCCCCATGTCTATTCACTCCACGCCTACACTGTCCCAAAACCGATCTTGCGAAAATAAAAGATCTAAGCGGTTTGGCTCGTTAATAATGCCAAAGAATAGAGATATTGTATGTAATGTTGTAGTATAGTCATGTAGCAATGGTCTTTGACATCAATCTTCCAAATGTCACTCATCAGTTTTCAGGGGTATGATCTTGGAAAGACTATACTTCAATGTGGGGTAGTGAAGCATCCAGAGAGCAACAAGTCTGGCAAGCTTTTCAGATTATAATAGCAGCATTAACTGGGTTCAGAGTGAGGTTTGTCCTGTGTGAGAACCACTGTGTTCCATTCGCCCTTTCATTCAAATTGTGGCATTATTCCTGTGCTTTCATTTTATTTCTTCTTTTCCTTGAGTTTGCAAATAGTTAGAAGAGTGAGTGAATATCAAATCAAGACCAAGAATTTATGTTGCTTCATTATAATAATGAATTTGCCATCAGTCAGTAGTTGCTTGGAAATTGAAAACTTGCAGAATCTTGACCTTGGAAGATCGTGAGCAAATTCTCAAAGATCAGTGCTAAGTTGAACAGTTTACAGTTAACTGATTTGTTATTTTTCAGTTGACTGATATTTCAGTTACAGTTACAGTTAACTTAAACCACACTGCATATGGATATGTGGATCTTCTCTAGCACAACAATGAATGTTCTAACTAGCATGCCATCTTGAAATGTGCAGTGAATGCTAGGCAATTTGTCATCTAAATCTTAACAGATTTTCTATGAAAAAATCTTTAATTGCGGTGTTGTTTTGTTACTAGGCAGATGAAAAGAAATGAGGAACAGAGAAGACAAGCACCGTTTGCAAGCATTAGATTTTACCAGAAGCAGGATGAAGGAAAAAGTCAACGAAGACGTGTTTCCTGTTGCTTTGGATCTGTCTATGCACCCTTCAGAACCTAGCTGTTCAGCCTATATGGATGGAAATCAGCTACCGGATCACAGCAGTTTTCAAAATTACTTGGGTAGAGAGCAGCAGCAAAGATTTTGGGAGAATGGGGTGACTGTTGCAGAGGACCTGCGAGTAGATCCTTGCACCGGTGCTAAGAGATTGGACTGTGGACAGAATCCTTTGAGATGGCTGAAAGCAAATAAGACAAGCGTTCGTAGTCGAAAGCAGGATGAACTGAAGGTGAATCAGTTGATAGGGAAAAAAATGAAAGACTACAATGAACTGCTTAGCACTAAGCTATTCAATGAAGCTGTGAACGTAGACGAAGGCTTTTCGTTTAATTTTCAAAAGACGATCCGATCTGAGGACTTTGTTGGAAGCACTTCTTTTGGACCGTCTTCAACTAGTCAGATCAAGGACTTGCCTTTTGCAAAGCAAACAGACTGTAATTCTAGGGAATTACCGGAGAAACGTATTTCAACCTTTGATGCAAATACACAGAACAGACAAACCGTATTGCGATACGGCAGTGAGGCGTCCATGTCAGAGATTGCTCGATCATCGTTCGGCCAGTTGTGTGAAGAGTCATGCGATTTACAAGGCGGACAACAGTACGATGAATATGCAAGACGATTTGCTGATTTTCTTAAGTCAACCGCCAGTAATAAAAGAAATGAGCAGGATGTGTTGAGTAGTTCGGAAGAAAGCCAAGCGGACGACGTTTATGAGGTGAATATTCTTGAGGAAGAAAGCAACCAGCCCGATGCATATGGTTCCTTACTTGTTGAAAATGAAACATGTGTTGGTCAGGGGGAGAACGAAAGTCTTCAGCAGTGTGAAACTCGTTTCGATAAGGAAGAACTTAACGAGGAAAGTCTCGTGGAGTCCAAGTCTGAAATTGCAATAGTAAGTGAACCAAATGATGCGGAGAATAGCATACCTGCTGACGGAGGAGGAAAAAAGAGAAAACGGAAAGCGAAAGATGTTGACAACTCTGAATTACAGGGTTCAAAACCAAAAAGAAAGAAAACCAGCCAGCCTCAGACTAGTGAAGCTAAGACTAATGTAATGTAAGTTTAGGCATTTTTAACATAAGTAATTTTAACTGGAATTTTATGACATTAAAATGTCCCTGGATAAATGATATAAGTCCCAAATTTTCTATGAAATACTGGTCACATTTACTCTTCAAAGAATTTTTGCTATGATTAATGCTGTTGAGTATTAATTTGAATTTTGGCCTTAAATTTCTTAGTAAATTATGAAGGTAGTTCTTGAAACTTGAGTTGTATCTTAATTATATTGATTATCATTTACTCCAGTGATGCAATCAATACAAGTGTTAATGTGATAATGCAAGTGTTAATGTGATAATGCAAGTGTTAATGTGATAATGCAAGTGTTAATGTGATAATGCAAGTGTTATTGTGATAATGCAAGTGTTAATGTGAGGTCTGAAATTGGTTCCTGTGCCATCTCGAACTGTATGTACTCCAAGTGATGTCAATTTATCAGTCATTATTGTCAATGTAGTTTGTTCCTTGTTTGAAACGTTTAGGTGTTTGGCTGCACCAAATGTCTTTGAATATCAGTGGCCTCAGGAGAAAAATGCCGATTGGTTTGTGCTTCAAGAACATATAACCGAATTTCTTGGAATACTGTCATTTAAAAGAAAGTATCCAGGTATGTCATGTGTTCTCTTTCGACCAGTTGATTATAGCGTCTCCTACGATGTTTTTGATTGAATTTATCTTACTTGCTATGGCAGTTGATTTCTATATTAAAATTTAAAAATGAAGAAGATCAATTTGATTATTGCTTAGTTTATTTCAACAGGAGTTTACATTTGTATATATAATCTGAATATTCTTATGATTAAATATGACTTTCAGACTATGTTTTTTGTATATTTTATTGCATTGTTCTGTTTTTTTTATTTAAAGACATTTTTCGTCGCAGTGTTGACATACGTGAAAGAAATTTTCTGAGAGAACGTGGTGTTGTTACTGAAATGCAGTGTGATTTAGGTACTTTGTCACGGTTATATTTAATTCTTAAAGATATTTATAACTTCCATCATCTTTATAACCATTTTCTGCTTTCTGTTAATAGTTTTTGCTTTTTAAACTATTTATGAGCGTGATATGAAAAATGAAAGAAAATGCTGTTTGCAGATGGGTTCTGTTTATTTGAAACTTTTCTCTTTCTTATTTATGCTGCATTCAAAATAGTCTGTTATTACTGATAACTTGTCAGCTATTACTGATTCTCTTAAATATATCTAACTGTATTTTACTGTTGGTGTGCAAATGATTTTATTTTATTTTATTTTATTTTATTTTATTTAGAAGTGCTGAGTGTAATGGGCGAAACAATTGTAAACTTTGTGTTTACATTTGCTATATTTTGTCTTTTCAGGATTGACTGCTTTAAAAACAGAAGATGTCTGTGATTTGATGTCAAAAGACTATCCGGAGAAATATCAGGTTGTTACTTTGAGGCATTGAAAATTAAAGTACAATTTAATGTAATTTTTATACCAAACCCTTTCGCCCCGGCAATCCGCACAACCAATATGTTATGAAGCCAAATTGTTGGCCTTACAAGGCCAATGGTTAAAACCCCAAACAGTGTAATATTTAGGGAATGACCAGAACCGTTCCAGGCGTTCACTCTGGCCGGATAGTGTTGTATTCAGTAATATCCGAATGAAGCCAAATACTTGTGGCACGAAACAGCCGAATCCAAATATTATTGTCACATTTCGTGTTTTAATGAAGAGCAACTTAACTGAAGTTAACGAACACATCCACAAAATTTAAATTTAACCGGAACTACGTCACACAAAGAATCAGTTGAGGCTGCTTACAGTAACTGAATAGTGAGTATTAAGTGACTACCGTACTAGTAACCGGTAACTTTATTAAGTACTCAGTTATGAACTAGGGCAATTCTAATCCTTTGTGGTAATATTTGCTTCGGATCTGGATCCGCAAATGTGACCCAAAATATCCGGTATCCAGTGGAAATACCCATCCGTTCATTCCCTAGTCATATTTGCTATCAAAGGCATTTAGAAATATAGATGTTCAGAATTTAAGCTGAAAATAAATCACAAATATAGATATTTTAAGTAATTCTGTCTTTAATTCTCTATTTAGTTTGTACAGGTGGTTATGTTCTTTCAGTAATAATATGGAAAGACTGTGGTTACTATTTAGTGTCATCATCATCATCATCAAATCCACTATCGTCGTCATCATCATCGTCGTCGTATTCATCAATGAAATGGGTTGTAAATACTTCTTTTGTTTATAATTTATATTTTCCAGGAATACACGAAGTTGTTGAGTAGTCGCCAGAAGATCACAGAGCCTTCCAAAGTTCATGAAAACGTTGGCACAACATGTCACATTATTCTAATCTGTGCTCTTTGCAAGATAAACATCGTGTATACATTACTACAGCTTAGAATGTTCAGTAAAACAGCTTACCGGTATTTATGCTCCATTATTAATTAGATTTGATTTGATACCCAGGGCGCGATTTGTAGGGGGGGAAGGGGGAATATTCCCCCCACTGCCCAACTGCATCCCCCTACTGCTACATCACCCCACCTCTACATCCCCGACTGCTACATTTCCCAACAACTACATCCCCCAAGCTCGACATATTCCCCCCTCCCCCACTGCTCCAGGTCACAAATTGCACTCTGTTGATACCATTTGCTTGCTTTTGGTATTTAAGAATACCACAATTATTGGCAGTGAGTAGCTTAGGTTTTTCAATGAAACTCATAGAACAGCTCCCTTATTAAATATCTATCCATTTCACTTGAATGTGCTTAATATTGTTGTAGATATTTTTCTAGATCTCTAGTAATGCCTAAGTTTGTTGTTAAGACCGTCACAGAAAAGTCGAAAATGGAGAATCTTTTGAAGAAGTCCATCAAGGCGACTGCCGATTACAACGCCAGTCTGATGCGCGAACGTTACCACGAGCGCCGCGCTTACTTTGATCTCCAGACATTTGTAAGTTTCAAGTGATGAACTTTGAGTTTAATTGCGTGAATGTAAGTGAAAGCCCTTTTAATGTATAGTTTTACTCATTTAAAAAAAGCTTTTACTTATTGGCAGTTGTGATCTGTAAAATGATTGGCATATATATATATATATACAAAAAGTGGAAAATTTTATTTTCGATGCTGAATTGAGGCACTGCAAATCTTAATTATATGCTGAAAATTTGGTTTACAAAATTTATTTATTGTGATAAATTGAAGTTGCAGTAATCTGATATTATCATCTGATACTTTGCATTAGGCATTGGTGCAGTGATGAAATCAAATATGCCCAAACTATTTAATTGATGTTCTTACGATGTCAACAATAGATAAATATATAATTGATTGGTGATGTGCTTATTAACAACACCAGATATTAAATGTTTGCAGGAAGTACATTATCCAAATAGTACTAAGAAGTCAAATCCGAAGGTACCTCTAAAGATCGGAGCTTATCCTGTGTCCCTTGTACCTGGACAGTACCAAGATTACTACAAGAGGTGCACCACTAGAGATTTTTGCTGTACAAAACAATGTTGTCACACACACACACACACACACACACACACACACACACACACACACACACAAAATTAAAGTTCATTTGACAAAATTTATTAATTTAAAATTTATTAATTTAAAATTTAATTTTTTTTTGTATGAGGCATATGAGTCAGTTATTCTAATATAGACACTGCTGTCTTTCATAAGTAAGTAAGTATGTAAACTCCTGTGAGTTTCTATACTTTTGAAAGCAGGTGCCATTGTAGCTGCTTATTCCTAGGCGCTTAATCTACCTTTGAAACAGCTATAGCCAAAGTTTAGTGGTCAGCCGGGCAAGGTCAATTCCAGAGGTCAGTCGTTGGAGTGTGAGTGTTGAAGCAGCAAAGCAGACTATGAAAAAGAAGCAGAAAGAGATGCGATTTAACTCTTGTAGATTTTCTTCATAGTAGATTTTGAAACTTTATGTGATTTCAATTTTGTCTGTATTATAGCCTTAACAGTTTTGTTTTTGTCTGTCTTTCGAATAGGTACACTCAGCAGGAGCTGAACTATTTTCCTCTCAACACTGCTCTGTACAGTCCTCACAAGATGCTTAAATCTATTTTTACTGACCCAACGTGTGTCGTGGTCGATGACACGGAAGACGACGACGGCCCGGATGAAGGACGCGATCACATCTCGATCAGCGTAAGTGTTTTACGGTATTTTAGTATGGCAAAATGATGGGAAATAATTTATTCTTCTCGTTATATAAGTTATGTTCTTGATACTGTACATATCCATGTATGAGTTGAAGCTGTTTAACAAATCGATCTGATGCACCTTTTGTGTTTGACCTTCGGGCAGTTATTGTAATGTAATGTAATGTAACAAAACATTTGATTTGTATAGCGCCTCTTCTGAAAAATCACTCAGAAGCGCTCCCACAGCAGATTACTGTATATTGACAAAGAGATAAGTTTTAAGTCGTTTCAAAAAGAGGGCCATAGAATGAGGAGTTGCTAAGCCACACATACTGGCATCAAGAGCATTCCAAAGGATAGGGCCAACTGATTCATAACCTCGCTTCAGTTATTATGCCGGTGTTGTTGGTTTCAGGAAGTTTAACCTACTGACTATTTAATCATAATTATGTTCATGATGTCATGTTCATATTTGTTCACAATGTCATGTTGACATTTTCTGAGACACTGACGCCACCTCTCAGTAGCAATAGAAGAGGCACGCTGCAAGTCTTTCTATTGTGTTACGTTGCAGTGTTCACCAAATGATGAATAAAATATAAAATTAGGTAGTTGCTAAATTCTGTATGAATATTGACAAAATTTCTGTATTCCGGCAATTGTTTTGATCTGGTTTTCAAGTTCAAGTTCAAGGTTATATCTTTGGGAAAATTTCCAACCAAGTGTTTTGTGACTTTGCACGTTATGTCATTTGTATAACTTTCAAGTTTTTCTTCGACTTCCAGTATCCATTCACAGAGCATGCTTTGGAATTGTGCTTTGAATAATAAAATTCGTACATGACTGAACGGTGAAAATGAAATTTGCTTGAATGGTTGGACGTGTCTTTGGCATTAAAATTGCCAGATGTCTGTGTAAAGGCTTTCTACTTTTTAATGCAAATTCTACATCATGTTGCATTGACAGTCCAGTCTGGATCACACTATAGATGACGTTGAGTCTGTAACTCCGGAGGTAGTGATGTTGTCTGTGGTGATGACGTTTTAGTGGCGTATTTCTGTGTTAATGTGTTTTTTTTATGTTTTTAAAAATTAATTTGATAATACGTGGAATTGTATTTCTGTATCGATGTTGCCTGCCAGTAAAATGGTTGCTTCTGATTCAGCTGCTCTTTCCTGCAGCAGTTGCTAAGTTAGTCTTTATTCTATTTTGCACCTGGAATTATTTTACGTTTGTTTGTTGAAGGTTTTTTGTTTGTATTGTGTATGGCAGTAGCAGTTGCATTTTCGGTGTTACGTAATTGAATTTGGGCTTTCTTGTGGATTTAGTTTTTCAGACAGCTGATAGATGCTGATAATGACATTATTTTTAAAAGATGAGCTGTTCATTGTCAATTTGATCTTCTAGTGATTTGTCAATTTGATATGATGCTAGATTTTTTACCAAATGTCTCTGTTGAAACTTCTAATGCCTCATTGATTTATGGTTCGTGTTATTTGCGCCTCTTCTGTTTTTGCTATTATATTTATGAGAGAAAGGAAAAAGTAGTTCTAGATATTTAAGTGGAAGGCCTGTTTGCCCTGAGGTGATCCAGTGGTTGATCTATTTTATTACGGGTATTGAAGAAACAGGTTCAGTTTTTCATATTGAAATATTCTCTGTCACCAAATTACTGGAATTAAAGCATCTGTGTTGGATACTTTATTGTGAACTGCTTAATTATAACAGGCTGAACTTTGTTAATTAGGAAGGTGTTGCCTGCCTGCTAGCTAGGCACTCTTGTAAATCTTCATCCATGCTGTTTTAATGCAACTCCTTAATGTAATCTTGTGTTGCAAAATCTTCTATAGCACCTCTTATGGGCACAGACTCTCAGAAATACCCAACAGTGATTACTTTTAAGGGGATATAGGTAGGTTTTCTGGTCTCTCTAATAGAAAGTGTCGTAGTTTTGGTCTTTGGATTGAAATAGCATAATAGTTGTTCATAGAGCATGGCTTTTGTGAATGCTATTGCTCTTATCTCTTGCCTGAAGGATAAAAGAGACGAAAAGAGGATTGGACCGGAGAACATCGATCCAGATAAGCAGAAATCGCCGATCACTCTCAGCTTGGATGCAGAAGACAGCATAACAATGTTGGAGGATTCAGCAGAAAACTCGAGGAGCAGTTTTAAAGATATTAAAATTGGCAAAGCACCGTTGTCTTCCAGGAGAATGCCTCGTTTGTCTGGAAAGAAAAAGGTGAGTATCCTGTTGTTCCTCCGCTTGATTGTTTCCTGTAGAAGTTTCTTTCTTGTGGACCGATGCCTATTTTTGTTCCTGTATGGCAGCTTTGTGAGATTGGTATTAAGGGCTGGTAACTAAGAGAGTGCAAAGTAATGTCATCGTACTCTGATCTTTCAGCTTGAAGATGTTCTGAGCATTGACACTGACAATGCTCTGAATGACGCTTTCTCTGGTCCGGTATGCCTCCTTTAGCTGTGGTTTGGAAGTAGTTGTTACGTTCTTCTAGTGGCTGTGAACCCAGGGGCGCAAACTCAACTGTGTCCCTCATGTTCTGGCATGGGTAACTTTTGAGAAGTTCGTGTCCTTAGGGTTGAGGATATGGGTGTTTTTTGGCTATAGAATCATACAATTCTGTCAGAATCCCAGAAGAATAGCAATCCCGTTATGGTCAGATATGGTTACGTAATTAATTAATTAATTATTTTATGTTAAAACGTATATTACCATTATTACCACACTTTTTGCTGAGACGTCTGGTCATGGAGTAATTAGGACATGACCAACTTTCAGGTCAGGTTTGCACCTCTGTGTGAACTGTGTTTTTTGTTTGTAGCCAATATTTATTTATTCTGAGGCATTACTTTTGTTGAGTGGGCATTGTTTGATAGTGACCTCGCATGCATGTATTAACTTAGAGTTGTTTTATGTGAATGTGAGTGAAGTGTATCAAAGTAAGTTATGTGGTGAATGTTGTTTGTCATCGACATTTATCCACCCAATCTGCATTCTTTTTCATTTAAAAGTGACATTATTATTTGAGTGTCAAATGACTTCTTGTGCGTGTGTGCGCGTGTGTGTGTGTGTTTGTTTAGGATGGAATGAACTGTTTTGTTCTTTGTACTTTGTTGTTTGCCAAGTGTAGAACTTGTAATTTATGTTATAAAATTTAGCGCTGCTGCATATTCTGCATGTATGTAGTGTTGTGCTCAAGTTAGTAATGGTGCACTTTTTATTTACTATGTAGCCCCTTTACTGGCCATTTATTTGTAACGCATTGTAAAATGGACGCATATGTGAGTCACAGCCGGTAAAAGTATTAATTAAGGAGTGTGAAAATTAAGATCCTCTTCTCATAACTTATTTTGACATCCTATGTATCCTATGCAAACCTCAAAGGCAACAAACCTGTTACTTTGCCACTGTTTTATGCTGCCCTTTGCCTTTTGGAGGACAGATTGTTCACTGTTACACTATTGTCAGAAAGTAGCTCAAATGATCACAAAAGCATGGACACTCGTGGACGCATACCTGTTCTGGTCATGATTCAAGTAACAGTGCTATATGAGTACTGGTAATAATATTACTGCATAAGAGTACGGCAGCACTTAGCCGTGTAATAAATTTTCAACCTCATTAACGTGCTAAGGATGAAGGATTCCATTGTTGTTCATGAGCTGCTTTCGATTGATCTAATTGGCTTCAAGTCTTGAAACTGTGTTCAAACTGTTTGTATCAAGTGAAGATTGTAACTCTTAAGCTTTATATCGAATCAATGTCGGATGAGAAATGCACAAGGCTGTTTTTGTTTATAACCTTGGAAATGTTAATATATCCGAGTATGTTGTGATGAAGTTGAACGGTGTGTAAAATGAATCAAAAATGCAGATTTATATTTTGGCTTCGACAAATAAGCTCATTAGTTTGGTATGTGACAGACTTGACAGTCCCGTATTTGATCAATTATGTGTCAAAGAGATCCTGAGTAAAAGTAATTTATGTGAACGTGAAAGTGTTTAAGGGTGATAATCGCTTCCTTTCTTTTACTTTATTTCGGTCATTTTTGCTCAGCAGTGATGCCTGCAACACTTCAAGATAAATTTGCACATTTTTAACAACACCACCTTCGGACCTTCATTGACGTGGCAGCGTTATTAAAGCGCTTTTGATTTTGGTATTTAGCTATGTTACAGCGCTATATAAATTGTCCTGGAAAACAATACAATACAATCTAATCAAAATATTCTTGCATTGTAGGGTGTTTCATTTGGCTGCCAAGAAAATATTTTTATACTCCAATTAAAACTTCACGTTGGCCATTGGTGAAAGTTCATATAATTATCCACTAATGGCACTAAGGAAGTTGTTAACTGATTGGCTATATTTCTCCAAGTATAGTTGTTATCCAGTACATCTAATGGTGTTTTCATGTCATTTTAATGTGATATACTTATATAGCACATTTAGTTAATATATTCATTTGGTTATTTTGTATAATACTTACCCGATACTTATTTGCTTTATGTTATTTTTGAGGGACGGGAATTGATTCCAAAATGTGTGGTGTGTAGTCAAGCAGAAAAGAGTTACAATGGACTGGTTGAAGATGTAGTTCAATGTTCTGAGTGTTCAAGTTCAGGTAGTTACTATTTTAAAGATATTTCTTTCTTTTTTTTTTTCTTTCTTCTGTTTATGTTTTGTTCTGAATACTTTGATTCAGTGGTTCCCAAGCATTTCAAGTAGAGGGTCATATCTACTATTTTTGGTACCTAAGTGGGCCACAATATGCTACAATTCTAAAATTTAAACTATGCCCTTAGATGATTCTGGTCCGGGTTCTTATGATGAAAAATCAATTTATAACATAGCGAATCTAAATGTTTGATAAATTATAAAAATCTTGACTAGAGTGCAGTAGATCGCACATTATTGCCACTTTTGTTTTTTTAAAGGTTATTTATTTATTTGAATGTCAATACATTTTAAAAATTATTAAAATGCATATCAGATATTGAGGGCTTGTAGGCCACTTTTTGAGAGCTGGTGGACCACAAGTTGCCAGTGGGGTCCTGATTTAGGAACCTCTGCTTTAATTCATGTCAAGTCCAGTGGTACAAATGAACATCTTGTGGATGACTTTCAGTGTTTAAAAATATTGCTTTGCGAATAGTGTGTCACGATGCAACTATAGTGATGGCAACCATTGTGCTAATTTTGATGTTTTGAAAAATATTAGCTTAAAAACAACAAATTTTGTTTTGATTAATTTTGATTGGTGACATAAAGCTTCATACAGGTATGAAAAGGTCCAGAAGCAACTGGTTACAAGTACTGATTGCCAACCAAACACTTTTTCACATAACTGATGCCCCTCTGTAATGGCAGTGTGGTGAGAATAGAAGCATTTTAGAAATGGTTTGACTGTATTTCAGGCCATCCGTCTTGCCTCGATCTGACGAAGGAGATGGTCGAAGTAATACGGACATATCCGTGGCAGTGCATGGAGTGTAAGACTTGCATCAAGTGCATGGAGCCACATGATGAGGTAGGGCTTAATTGACAGTGTTTGTAACAATAACTCTTTGTCTCTCACTTTTCCAGCACTTGATTTTTTAGCATTTGTTGCCCGTACAGTGCAAATCGCTTTACTAATATAAAATATAATATAATATATATAAACGAGAACTTAAAACTGCTCTCTTTGTTCGTAGTTATCCAGAACATTGATTGTTGTACGATATACTGCGAGAACTTAAAACTGCTCTCTTTGTTCATAGTTATCCAGAACATTGATCGTTGTAGGATATACTGTTTGTATTTTTAGTTGTAAGTGTCCTAGTAGTGCTTGTATGATATGCCACCATAATCAGTTCATGATTATTATTATTATATTATTATTATTATTATTATTATTATTATTATTATTAAAAGTATGTTTTTGCGATTTCGCTGCATTTCTTCAATCTGCCAGCAGCAGCAGCTTCAGTTTTGTGTAAAATTGTTTATCTTGAAGCCAGAACAATGTCCAATTAAGACAACTCTCATTAATTAAAGTCATTGTGCTGTGGTATTCCTGTTTTGAGAGAGTTCAGGTGACAAAAGCTGCACAGTGCTTCTTTTAAATGAAGCTTTTAAAACTGCAAAAGGGTCAGAATTTTGATGCAACCATGATCTTTGACCTTGCACCTTGGTTAAAGTCAGTTTGGTTGTCATTGATTGATTGATTGATTGATTGATTGAATGATTGATTGATTGATTGGTGTTAAGAGTAGCACATATAGGCATACGTTCGACTTTACATTCAGCAAATGCTAGTTGTGCAAAATAAACAATAAGTGAATTTTTATTTATGATAAAAAATGCTAAGCAAGGTTCTACTTATATATCTTTATAGTCTTTGGGTTTTTTTATATCTTAACGAAATTATTTTATTGACTTTTTAGGAGAAGATGATGTTTTGTGATCATTGCGACAGAGGCTATCACACGTTCTGCGTTGGCTTGAAGTCCATTCCTGCGGGGCGTTGGGAGTGTCCCACTTGCCAGCAGGATGTTGCCATTCCTCCAAAGCCAAAGTACACCAAATAATATTATTTAAAACATAAGCAGTTTGGTCTAGGTTTTTGATGCTTTTATTCTTTAAAAATTCAACGATGACTTTGATTAATACCCAGATGAGAACAATGCAAGATTATTTGTATTAGAACCTCTTCCTTGATTTTTTTAAATACAATATTTTATGTATTTTAACCTCTTCCTTGCACCTAGTTTATGCAAGATATAATTGTAAATGTGCTACAGAATTTTCCCCAGTTTGACCTGAAAGAAGTTCAGTAGAAGTGAATGGCCCAACAAAACACTTACTGAATTTGAAGATGTTTGCGACGTCAATGCCTACTAATAATTTATTTATATATATATATATATATATATATATATATATATATATATATATATATATATATATATATATATATATATATATATAACCTAACCCGATTATCAGAGATTGTTTGCTGAAAGGGCTTCAATTCGAACATGGATCAGTTGAAATGCTGTTTTTAAGTAAACATATTAACATGAAAAAAACATCATCTAAAACACCGGTTATTAAAAGAACAAAAAAAGTTTCAAATAAATTGGTGAGGAACTTTTGTAAATTTACCTTAAGACACAAAGCTACACTGCATTTTTATTTGTACAGATTTAATTTTTATACATTTATACATATGTTGCTGTCTGGGTGTTTCATTTTCAGGCGAGGACGTCCTCTGAAATATCCACGACCACAAGCCACGGCAAACCACGTGACTCCAAAGGCAGATGCCACTTGATCTGAGCACGGTTTATGAATATTCATTTTGATCGTGAATATTCATTTCAGTGGAATCTTCGAAAGACGTCATTTTAAAAACTTCAATGGTCTATTTATTTGTGTTTGTGTGTGTGTGTTTTGTCAGTCATTGTTGTGAAGATTTTCTACCAGTTTAAATGGCTTAGATCTAATTCATTAATTAAAGGTGCAGTGTTGAGGCATTGCATCAAGCTTTACCATCACCTAAACTGGAAAACTATCACTCCAGCATGCAGGTGATATTCTCTACTCTAAGTCAAGTACTGTTAGTTTACTGCTTAAAGTTGGTGTGAATTTGGTCGTTGTTGTGATGATATAATTGTGTGCCTCGTGAATATGTTTTGCCTTTGGTTTTTTCAATTACCAATACTTATAATTATACGACTGATTTTCTATTGATAATAGCTTTGTGAAATGAGACAGAAATGCTAAACCTAGTCCTGTCAAAATAACGTATTTATGATTGTTGCACTATTAATATATCGTACATGATGTAATGTACTACGGTTGCTTACTTTACGTGCAGATTCATGAGGTCAATGACAAAATATAATACAGGTAAAACCAACCATTATGAAGAAACTTTAAAATCTGTTTTGTGTTAAATACAGATTCTGAATACCTAGGTGAAATTACTCTAAAGTTGACTTGCTGAATTTGATCTTGGAATTGTTCAGTACAATTATTACAAAATTTCTCCTAAGTAACAATCGATTTATGCAATGTTGTAATGATACTGTAGATGTTCTTATATTGGATAAGAATTGTCCTATAACCATAATGGGCTTATGTATACCAGAGAATTTACAAAAATCAAAAATTGTAAACTGATAGGTTGTATTGAGGGATGTTAGCAAGGACTCAACCCTCAAAGCCAGGACCAAGGACTTGTAACTTGTCCTTAAGGACTAATGCCACTGACTGTATGTGATCTTCTACATATACAGTTTTGTCTAAATTGTATACAATTGCTAGAAAATTTCAGGATTTGAGTTACAGTACACTCAAAGAGAAAGAGACAACAGTGTAAATGCATTTACATCAATCATCTTGTATGCCTGGCCAATGTACGTTGGTAATTGAGATCTATGTGAGTACTGGTACCAGCTTTGAATAAATTTGCACTCTTCGTTTGATTGAAAGAAATACTGTACATCAGGCAATAAGCCAGGCTCGTCTAATATCAAGTATTGAGTTATGCCAAAGGGCAAGCATTTGTCCATATCAATTGTGGTCATCTCTATGCTACTTGTTTTTCTGGCTTTTAGTTCCTCCATTCAGAGGAGTTGGTCAAGCAATTGTAGTAGTAATATTTAGAGAAAAGTAACTGAATCAAGAAAATAGTTTGTCGGATTGTGTTTCTTTCAAATAAATAACCTGAATTTTTGTAATTGTATCCATGTTTGTGTATTACAAAAACTAAGCTGTGTGGAAATGTAGTTGGCAAGCTCAAATTATACAGTGAAATTGTAAACTTTATCTAAATTTGGATGAAATCAGTTTTAATTTAAATACTTGAATTTATGGCATTTTCGTTCAATACATTGTCAACATATCCACTTCATGATTTGATTACCGGTATTCCTTTAAACAGTTTGGCATCTCAAGATTACCAAAGAAGACAGCTGCATTTTGCTCACTAATATGCAAAAATGATGCAAGGTATACATTATCCTAATTTATGATATAAAAGTTTTAATACAGATAGAATAGCAGGTAAATCTGATTCAAATATTCTATGCCTCGGTGAGATCGTCGTTGAAATACAAGTGGATACACTGTAGAAAATCATCTTCATTCATGCGCAGCCGGTAGAAGTCATCATTGTCATCCTTGATACCATTTTCCTCCAGATTCTTGTTCATGTCTAAATTTTGACAGTTGTACTTCCATGTATAGCTGGCAGCGTGACTGTTATAAACCAGGAAACGCTGAAGGATCTCGTCTATTGTCTCTTCTGAACATACCTGCAGAAAAAAACATCACTAATATGAAAATCATAGTTTTGTATTTCTTTTCTACAACAGCAGGCTGATCTTTGCTGGTACTTATGAACTGAAAATCTAAAAATCCTTAGAAATAAAAGCTATAGTAAAACTCCATTATAATAGACAGCTATAAAATATACTTAATTATAAAAGTTATGTTATAAAGTAATGATAGAATCATTAGTTGCAGCAGCCAACATCACATTCTCTGGAAATATTTAAGCGACTGAAGAGTTGGCTGCTCGAGATCAGCTATTCTGTTAAATCCTGACCTATATGAACTAGGTAATGAACTATGTAATGTGAACATGAACTATGGCAGTCCTATTAGGACAATTTACCACATAAATCTTAACGTTCAATAATAATAATAATAATAATAATAATAACCAGAGGGAGAGTGTGGTTATTTAGTTGGGTGTAGAGATAAGAGGTCATAACAGAGTTTATGTTAACTTGGGTACCCAGGTACTCGTTCAAAATTTGGATGGGTACCTGGGCAGCTTTTTAAAATTGACAGCCTCAGACAGTACCTCGATAACTTGTTCCTGCGACGTCAGTGTGTTGACTATTTTGATATTTCGCGTCTTCTGCGATAGAACTCCAATACAATAAGAATCGTCTTTCCACCACGGACGGCCAAAATCATTTTCCCAGGCGCTGCATGGAAATGGAGGAGGAATATGGATGAAGCGTCCATGCGGAGTGTATGGTATCAAACAGTTCGTCAGAGGGTCCACATACGTGCGAATCTGTTTAAAATCAAGAAATCTTTAACATTGAAATTAATAAAACACAGATGATCAGTTGAATATATATTAATAAATGTATAAATAAGTAATGAAAATTTTAGATTTTTTTCAGCTTTTTCTTCAGCCATTGCTTTGTGATAGTGTTAAGCCTGATGACAACTTCTTTTAATATGGAGCTGAAATTCATTCTAGTCTGAGTGACATTTTAGAAAGAATGTGCGCAACGTCTCTCAGCCTTAAGTTAAGTATCTTCAGTGTTGGGCAGTTACTTTTCAAAAGTAGTTACCGATTACTTAGCATAAATTTAGTAGTAATCAATTACAGTAATTAAGTACTCACATCACAATGTAATCTATTACTGATTATGATTACTTTGACATAGTAATTAAATACTTGTAGTTAATTACTATGAATTACTTCTTTTAGTTAATTACTATGTTATAGGTAGTTAATTCTAGTAACATGTTACAAGTAATTCAGCAGTAACATCCAACACAGAATATTTTCTTAGCAAAATAATGCTATTCACTTGAAATAGTTGAGTAGTGTTGGGATTTTTGCCCTGCAATAGGGATGGGGTGGTGGTGAAGAGTTCAAATCTGGTCATAGACATTGCTTAATGACCTTGGACAAGGTATTCACCTCCAATTGCCTGTAAGGAAGGACGGGAAAACAAATCGCTCATCTTGTGCTTGGGTATCAGAAATGCCCATTTGGAGATGCTCAGAACAGAGAACTAACTCTTTTATCATTTAAATAGTAATGAATACGGCAGCACATTGTTTATACAGTTACATAATGAGCAGGGTGCGATTTGTGACCTGGAGCAGTGGGGGGATATGTCATTATTGGGGATGTAGTGGTGGGGATGTCAGTTGCGGTTGGGCAGTGGGGGATAAAATGAGTTAATGAGTTATAGTTGATTATTTCAAAATTCCTGACACCACTGCTGATAGTTTATCTCACTCAATTATAAAATTTGAACCAAAAATCTTACAAATTTTCAGTGCATCACAATTCAGTAATTATTTTAAAATAAGTTGCATTACAACTTACATCTTTTGTCTTAGCATTGAACCAGTGTGAAATGTCTTTTCCAGCAAACTGTAAAATTGGCTTAAGTAAAATGTCTCCTGTGAATATAGGCAGAATTCAAATTACTTCATTTATATTTATTCATGTCATTTGAGATTTAGCAGTTTTTCCAGTTGGTGGAAACAGCCTGCTTGGCATCGTGCAGCAGGTTTTTGTCAAAAATGCTGAAATCAACATAGTTGAGCATGGCTCATGCTTAGATGGGTGACCATCCTGGGATCGAGTCATGGTGCCAGTAGCCAACCAAGCCGTTAATCACTTAGGCGTGGATAAATTGATAGCAGCATTAAGTGTTGAAGGTAAAACGTGCATCTAGAGAATGCAATGAGAAACTACAATGTACTCAATATTAATTTCGTAAGCCACCTGCATTGCTGCTTGCATAATAAACAAAAATCAGCCATGGGCATCTGCAGAAATGTTTCCAGGGGCCTGAAAAACAGGGTCTTGCGAAAAAAGAAATGAAAAATTTTCCCAAGTGGTGTACGTTCATCGGATTCTTATAAAATTCATATTTCAACTTAGTATCATAGGTTACGTTTTTAGTAATTTTACTTTTTCAAAACTTAATTTTTTCCAGCGGTGCAAATGCATCCCTCCAGACTCCCGTGAAATCAGCATCTGGCCGTAAGCTTATTCAAGCGCGGAACTAGAATTACCTTCGTAGCTGTACGCTTTACATACAACTACATACTTACTACACAAAAATGTGTAATAAATCGAATGCATGCATGACAAATATAGTAGGGCCCACCTCTGTGTCGATCATAACGGTGTCAGATTGTAAACTTTGCCGAGAAACGAGACCCAAATGTCGTTCGACGTATTGTGAAGCGCGATTTCGCCCGGGGTGAAATACTTCGGTCGAGCGCTCATCACCTTTGATTTCACCCAAATTTACCTTTATGTGGAATTATTTTAATGCCACAGAAGATGCCGACTTCGTTGCTAAGGACAACCGATATATGATCATGTGACAATAGTAAGATAGTAGAATTAATACGGCACAATGAATGCCAATGGCTTTCGTCAGGAGGCTCCTAGAAAAAGGGATCAGAGTTAATTTAGGGATTTTGGTGGTCAATTTCTTTGGTCAGGGCGTAGGCCACCTTTTAAATGGATGCAACTATATTCTTGTTTGCCTAAAAAAACACATTTCCTGCATTATTCGGTCTTTTTAGTACCATTCCCGTATATAATGGTTCAAATAATTTATTAGTCTAATGAATTAGTGTAATTACTCTATTGTATTTCGAAAAAACTATTTTAGCTATTAGCGCATTCTAAAATTTTTTGTACGTTTGTAATAAAACTACGTGTCTATCTCTGTCCATTTGCTGCCTAATAGTATTATAGAATTGAAAACAGACTTAACATCATAGGCGGATTTTATTAAAGTACAATCGATTGATACCCTTGAGTATTAGAAATGGTGCTATAGAAGTGCATAATTATTATTATTTATTATTAAAGGCTATGATAGGCTACTAGGCTTAAGCCTGCCCAACTATAATCCCACCCAAACAAAAAAAATGTTTTTTCCATCAACACCAGGTCTGTCGCGTCCCTGACATTGACAACCTTGACTTTACTAATCCAGGCGTCCAGGTGAATGCCAGTAGCTTTCTATTAGAACTAATTGCTTGCGAGAGAGTTGCACTCCCTAGTCATTTAGACCTTCAAAGTCTTCTAGCAGCGATAAGAGTTATTCTTTTTCTTTCTCTGTCATTGTATTCTTTTGCGTTTTTACAGCAGTGGAGTGACCGCCTGATAATATAGCGCTATATGAGTTAGGTATAATGTGGAGGAGTGGGAGACGGAGAAGGCGCCGTATTGGGTTGCTTCCGGTCCATCACCCATGCTTATGGTTTTTCGTCAGTCGAAGGTCAAAGCAAAAGGATTTTCTTTATAATGGATAAAAACAAGCTGAATGACTTTGCGAACCGATTGGCTAAGGGTGGAAAAGGAGCCGGAGTCGGCCTCGGATTTCTGGCGGCTGCCGGAGGACTGGCGTACACGATGTTCCAATCGATGTACACAGGTCAATGCAGCGAACTTCACGCGTACATTTTGCTGAATTTATTGAAGAACTTCTGTGGCGCCATTTCAGTAATGCATTTGGCATCGGTCGATGGTCCCTCCGAAGGAATGCTTTTTGTCAATATCAATTAAGTCAGTCCGCTGTCATTACCCTGCAGTCTTTCACCTCTACGCGATACAATTCAGTTTAATTTTCTCTAGTAAATCTAACGGGTGTGGGGTTTTGACTGGATTCTTCACTGAGATGAACTGTCAATCGTGTACTCTGGCGTTTTCTGCATAATCGTCTGCATTTCATTTTAAGCTGTGCCGCAGCGTTCTCTTTTTCGACGAGCGGGCGGTGGCAGGGGGACCTGCCGCAAAATAACCAGTTTGGGTTAAGGCCTCCGGTTTCTAAAATTTTAGCCTTGGGATGTTTCGCCTCCATCATTTTTTCCAAATTGCATCATCTGCTTAATAAGGTGTGATTTTTTTGTTGCATCATTGTTACATCATTCACACTCTTCAGAGAATGATGATCTTGGAAAGCAATCAGTAACTGAAGAATAGACATACTTTCACTTTGTACTAGTATTCAATTTGCAAGAGGAGGATTGAAAGCAGCTGGGCTTTCCATCCCCAAAACAATTCACCCATTTTAAGATTTGCTCGTTTGCTAAGCCCTACACTATCTCCAAAACATTCTACCAAAATTAGAGATACTAGTGCATTGCTCACTCATGTTAAAGAGTTACAGAAAATGGCACATGATAACTTATTGCATGTTAGTACTCAAACTGATTAACATTGTTAACTGTATAATTTTAGGCACTTCTTTTGTTTGCTTTTTATCTCCCATTTTCGTATTGTTTTTATGTTTTTAGTTGATGGTGGTCACAGAGCCATAATTTTTAGTAGAATTGGCGGAATTCAACCTGATATTTATCGTGAAGGACTGCATTTGCGGTAGTATTCAAATTACAATTTAATATTTAATTAAAATACAATTTATCCATTTATGTCATATTTGAGAGATTATTTGAATTAATACATTCACTGGAGCTCAAATTGAATTTATCCTATCCAATGTGGACCTTCAGTGAGGGCCAATTTTATGGTAATTTGGTCATGTGTGACTCAAAGAATTGTAGCAGTAAATGGATGCAATTATTTGCAATTGACAATATATGGAATTAATGTCATTTCTTATTAAATGCTTCTTACTGATTGTTTTTCAGAATTCCTTGGTTTCATTATCCAATTATCTATGATATAAGAGCAAGACCTAGAAAAATTGCTTCACCTACTGGCAGCAAAGGTTTGTGATGCCTATTTTTTATATTTGATTGTTTGCTATTGTATGCCAGCAATTGTTCAACATTAATAGCTTTTTTGGTCAAAGTTATCTTCATTTAATCTAATAATCACTAATTTCTTGGCTTTAGATTTCTCAGACAGCGAGATTTTATCAGAATCAGTAAATTTACAGTACATTGAGTAATAGTTCCTTTCCCAGCTTATTTTCCTCAGTCATATCAAGTAAAAAAACCTCTTAATATCATAAATAGAAAACCTACTAAATAGGCAAGTATACTGTATAGTTTGGGTTAACTAGCTTGTGTAATATATTTATATGATCATGATGCCTTTCCATTGAATATATGTAGATATAAATATATTATCTTGTACTGGGACCTCCCTGTTCAGATTGTGTCTGAGAAAGATAGCGCAAAATGCCTGCTCAGTTTAGAAGTGACCTACTTTCTAGTCATATAATGTGCAGCCTTAGCCATATACAGTACAGCTGTGTGAAAAAGTCCTGCACGTTTCACGTTTCACGCTCCTCACAAAAATTTTGTTGTGAGGATCCATAAGGCAATCACACAATAATTAGTAAATTCTTTACCAAAAACACCAATACCCATTGAAATATATTGAGATTTGCATATCATAAATCATTAATGGTTATTCAGATAATCATAAAAAACAAAAATCCCAAAATCCTATAAACGTGCAGGACTTTTACACACAGCTGTATATGTTGTAGCTATGTGGTTTGTGAAAAGGTATTTTTTCGGTACACAGAATGATTACTATGCATATTTAAATCTGAAAGGATGTGCTATGCAATAGAACAACTGTGAAAAATATAGCTTTAGCATTTATATTAAAATATCTGCAAGTTTTATTAATCAGCCATTTGCTGCTGAAGTGCCTAGTATAATCCTAGCAGTCCGATGCCATAGAGACTGATAATAACACCACACGATATGTTGTGAAATTGTTGTCTCTCTCTGTAAGTCAAGTAGGTATAACCTCTCCAAATTCTTTGCACCTCGTCCTTTTTTCTTGCTAGTTTTTATGCTATTTAGTGGGTTTTCTATTTTATGGTATTAAGAGGTTTTATTATTTGATATAATTTAGACTGACTTTTCTTTCACTTTAGAGACTACATTTATTTTCTGTATGGAAATAAGTTTTTTGATGATTTTTTCATTTGAAGTATTTACCATATGTTGATTTTCCACTGTTTATTGGAGGTTCTCTCAATGCGTTGAATATACTACTCAGTTTGATTTTTAATTGTGAGTACAAAAATTAATTATTCTAAGATGCATTTTTTATTTTAAGATTTACAAATGGTGAACATTTCTCTTCGAGTTCTGTCTCGACCTGATTCTGCTCAGTTGCCAACAATCTACCGGCAGCTTGGTGTTGACTATGATGAAAGAGTGTTGCCTTCTATATGCAATGAGGCAAATACTCAGTTTGTTATATCTAGCATGGACAGACATTTGTTTTTATTCTAAGCTGTGTACAAAATTTAAGGATCAGTTTTAACATTATTTCAACAGTATGAAAGTTAATATATGATTTTCATTTCCTAGGACTCTCATTTATTTATTCGAGTAACCAATATTTGGCTGAAAACTAAAGTTTTGAATCAATATGGAAAGAGGCATGTAACATGCACATAAATATTAAAGGTCTGGCACAGGAGTCTTCGAACTCCTCTCCTTACTTCATGCCACCAAGTACAACTGTCGAAAATTGAAGCTTCACTTCTTTACTTTCTGCCGGAAATCAGAAGGATCAAAGACCAACCCATCTTTAAAAACAGACTGAAAAAACATCTATTTCGGGAGTCATACCCTTTGTAAAGCGCCTTTGACTTTGGCCCCACTATGCTTACGGCGCTATATAAATAGTCCAGTATACATACATTTACTAAGCGACTCCAAAGTAGGGAGCATCCCTGGATAGAAACAGAAGAGGTGCTATAGAAAATCTTACAAGACTTGGTTTAGGTGTACTTTTATGATTGGTCATTTTCTTGATTTATATGCACGCAGGTATTGAAGAGCGTGGTTGCGAAATTCAATGCGTCTCAACTTATCACTCAGCGTCAACAGGTCAGTCTTCTTGTGCGCAAGGAACTGATCGATCGAGCGCGTGACTTCAACATCATCCTGGACGATGTGGCCATCACCGAATTGACTTTCGGCAAAGAATATACAGCAGCCGTGGAAGCTAAACAGGTTGAAATTAGACCAACGATGCCTTCTGTTATTGCCTATAAATGCTTGATGATTTAGTTTTTATTGAACAGATTTGCGTAGACTCACGTGGAAACCATTTTATTAGATTATGAAGATATTCGTTGAGTGTGGTGGAGTAGTGGTATGAGTATTTCTATACAAACATAGGATTTCAGATTGAATCTGACCCTAGCCACTGCATTGGCGAAGGCAACGGGAAACCACTTTACTCATCTCATCCCCAGAGGGTGTAAAGCCAATTGGACGTGCCTTAGGCCAAAGAACTAATCATTATCATCATCATCTTGATTGAATTAAGTCAAGTGGGTATTTGGTGGCATTTAGGAACCAGACTTTGGAGTAAATTTACCTGAATTGCGTAGCTGTTTGACATAGTTCGACTGATTTGCAGACGTCATTTATGTTCATTTTTTAAATACAAGATTGCCCAACAAGAGGCGCAGAGGGCACAGTACATAGTGGAGAAAGCGAAACAGGAGCGTCAGCAGAAAGTCGTCCAGGCCGAGGGAGAAGCTGCCGCTGCAAAGCTGGTAGGAAAAAATTGTCAGAATTTAGCTTCAGAATATTGCTGTAGTTATTTGATGGCATAGTCGTGAAAATACGAGATGTGACTCGCTGAATGTAACTTGAAACATTCTATTGCAAACAACTGATATGAAAATCAGGAAAGGTGAATGCCCACCAGTTCTACTACTTATAAATTTGTACTCCTTGGCACTTGATAGCATTAATGCTTTTTGAATTTGTGACCAAATATCTCATATAATTGGCTGTTCCTGCCTCCGCCAGTTTAAGATGTCGCTCCATTTGGATACTGGCATTTGTCAGGACCCTGATCAAGATTACTTAAGGTTTGATGCTGTTAGAGCCAGGCTAATTTAACAGTCTTATGTCAAACACACATCAGTGTTAGATCAGTTTTATTTGGTAACAAATAGTCAACTGTCTCCTAACGATCCTGCATCAACAAGGTACTAGTTCCCCAAGACAAGTTTAACTTGTGATATTAAGCTGGCATTATATTGATAAATAAAATGTATTTTATCAAAATATTGCTGGATAGTAACTGTTGTGCCTTTTAATTATGTAGATTGGAACGGCAATTTCAAAGAATCCAGGCTATCTGAAGCTGAAAAAGATCCGTGCAGCGCAGAATATTGCAAGAACTGTAAGTTGCAAACGTATTGAATTCTTTCGTTTCTTTACATTTAATTCTATTGCTGTGCAAATGCTGTTAAACTTCACAGTCAAGGAACTACTCGAACAGACATTAAACATGGTGGGCATTAATGAGAGTTCACTATTCACTTAACCCCTTAACTGGGCAACTATTTGTAACTCAATGTAAAATGGACGAGCGTTACTCGGGGCACCCAGTTAAGGGGTTAATGGTAACTTACAACTTTATGCAGTAGGCTATGAAAATACTATTTCATCATGTGACCCCTAAGCTGGGAACACCACTGAGTAGAAGTATAAGAGGCACTATACAAATGCTACATTACATTACAATAGATTTATGAAACTGACGTTGTTTGATTGAGAGCTGGACTTTATGAAATAAGTTACTTATTTTATTTGAAATAATGAATAGTTGATTATGTATTAACCGATTCTCTGACATAATTTGAGGGAAGCTGATTCCCAAATGTGCTACCCTAGAGTTATCTAAAATTGGACTTGACGTTGTGGCAGTGTTTTAAAATGGACACGAACATTTTTACATTATTGTGTGTGTATTACAGTATATATATATAAATCATTAAGTTTTAATTGATTAAATTTTCTTTAATTTATTAATTTTTCGATGATTTCTTTAGTGTCTTGGTTACTTATTTACTTGAATACTACTGTATTTAGCTTACTAGATTTGTATATCCATTTAGACAGTAAGGAACAATGACATGCAATGAAAGTAATGCTGCAGTTAAGCATTAACCCCTGAACTGGGTGCCCCGAGTTACGCTCGTCCATTTTACATTGAGTTACAAATAGTTGCCCAGTTAAGGGGTTAAAGGGGAAAGTTGAGCAAGAATTTTGTTTTTAGACTAACTGCAGATGACAAGATAGACCAATGCAGAGTTTCAAATGCAAGCAGATCAGCTAAAGCTACACATGATTATTAATCTAAATTAATAGATTAATCAAATATAAAATTTTCTGATTAGTCAACAAGAAAATTTAATCAGTACCAGCCCTAATAGTTTGTTTAATTCTATGCAGTATTGGATAAATTTTGAGCTGGGTTGTGTTTTAGATTGCCAGTTCCAAGAACCGTGTCTACATTCACACAGGAACACTTATGTTGAATGTGAATGACAAAGATTTTGATGAGAACCTCGAGTCACAACTGACTCGTGGAAAACGAAAGTAAAACAGGGATATGCCTGTTAATAGTCATGCCTCAAGCGGTTCAAAGATTTTGATTACAACAATTCGAATCAAAATCCAGCTTCTTTGCATAGATCATGATGGAACAGTAGACAAAGTCTGTGTTTGTTAAGCTATTAAAAGTAATAACAAACTTAATGATTCCTAACAATAATGTGGTAATAAATTTGTGGTGTTGCAGTGCTGTGTTTGTGATGTTACTGTTGATTGCAATGAGTGCAATGTAACAAAAAACAAAAAAAACATCTAGTGCTTTTTCTGGATAAACAGGATTATAATTACCAATCTTTTACTGTGTCAGTGGTGTAACAGCAATATGGCCAACATGGCTCATAGCCAGTTCCCACCGAGTTAAATGATGACTCAGTTTTTAGCAGCAATATTATATGCTCCTAATGGTGTGACTAAAGTCGCTAAACAGCTACCGGTACTGGTTATCAACTCTAGTGTCTAATACAGGTGGATCAAATGGGTAATTCCCGCTTTTTATACCTAGACAACAAAGCCACAAAAACCATTGCATTATTCATACCACTGTTCGAGATACCATACAACAGAATGATGCGAAGCCTGCAAGAAGATTGTCTAGAAAAACAATATTTCTTCCCCATCATTTACAGTGTATGTGTCTGATCAACTAGCCAATAATTTCAGGTTTCATTTCTGGGCAACAAGATCACAGAGTTATTCACATGGCTGCAAGATATCACAAAAAGAGTGACCTCTAAGGCTAAAAGATGGTATAGAAAAAGAGACTTTCCCAATAAAGTATGGACTCTACCTTACTGTCTAGTACAGGAGATCAACTGCTTTTTATATCTAAGTGAAACATCATAAAAATTAATTCATTATTCACGTGGATGTGCAAAATAACACGAGGTGGAATTCAGTAATGGACACCATCTTCAAATGATTTTGTAGTACTGTACTATCATTAAGAATAAATTACAAGAACCTACAAGAGATCAGAAGGCTTTCAAGTAGGGCTAAGCATGGGCCCCATGGTTCAGCATTAGACCCACTGTACTGCATACAGTACCTTGTTACCATTGCACGGTACTCCTCTTTTTATAAAGGTCAACTGGCATTTGTATAACGTCATTACATGGACATTAATAGTTTTATGACGTGCCAAAAAATAATAGGCCACTCATGACTCAGTGTAAGAATAAGCTTTATTCAATAAGGTAGAAGTCATTTTGGTATATCAAAAAATTTCTGTTACAAATACATTAAGATGGCATACAAATAAGAACTGTTGACAGTTACTGTATGCATAATGACATGTATGACAACCAACATAACAAAACAATATAATTGTATAAAATCTTTAAAAATGTTAAAAGCATCAATAATAAAACTACTGTATCTGGTTTAAACGAGTGTTCTTAAATTAGGCACAATGCATTGAATTTCATGTTTAAATTTAACAACTGTGAAGGCAAAGAACGGTTAAATGCATGATATGTCTGGCGTTATCCATCAACGTAAACAATCGTTCTCATAATTAATACATAGCATTTAACTTCATTATTGCTTCCAAAATACTGCTGATGACAAAAGCACTTTTTACAATCATGACAATCTGATGTGTCTTTAAAGCAAGCTTAAAATTTTGTTATTCTTGTCAAGAGTAAAAGCAACTGAGTTTGCAGGCAATGCAATTGTCACAACAGGGACTGTAGCTTAACTTCCTCTGTCCCACTGCCAAATGAGACTTAATTTCACTGATTGTTCAACATGGCTGGTGTTAATTATATTACCCACAATTTTTTATTCAATTAAAGATCATAAACTTCACTGTATTTACATTTATTAGCAATAGCCGATTTGCCGCTATTTTCGCGTCCATTCTGTTTAATTAACCATTCTCGTACGTTTGCAGGAACGACAACAGCATTGTCGTTATGTAATTCACCACCTTCTAGATAGACCTCCGGGGTTTTTGCCCGAACAGACCTTCCGTCTTGGCCCCTGTTGGCGGGCACTTTTTTGCAACTCTCTTGCCGTTTCTCGTGCTTCTCTCTTGCCTGTCGGTGCGAAAGTCTTGATTTAGCAGCGTCTGCACAGTTCTGCTCCCTTGCGCCCAACTGACACTGTTGCTGGTGCGCGTGACTAGAAATCGTCGACAACGTTTCGTCCGACTTCGATTTATACATCTTACCCGGCGGCGGTGTCGCCGGCGGATGTTTAGAACGATGGCGGTTGGCCGCGTCGTCTCGGTGGCGATGGGGCCGTCCAGTCGTTCGACTGTGACACCAGTCGCAGTCGCAGGACGGGACTGCGAGGAGGTGGTCATGATGACCGCGCGTCATCGGTTGAGCGTTGCTGACCAACCCTCTCTGCATGTTGAACTGCTTTCTCACCCTCTGCTCGAGTGTCGCCATCTCGTCAAAATGGAAATTTCGGTTGCCACGTCGCTCAGCATCAACAGCTGCCACCTGTTGCATAAGGCACCTGTTGGAGGCATCGATTTCATTTGACAGCATGTAGGCAGCCGAGGGTCTCTCCAAAGGATAAGCAAAATTTGCACCACTGTTCACAGGCCCCTAAACAAAAACGACAATCAAAATTCTCTTCGTTATTTCAACCGACACATTTTCAATACATCCCTCAGTAAGCTCAACAGTTAAACAGTTAAAATATCTGACTTCATAGTAAAATATCCATGTATGCTTATAAATGTTTAAGAGTAAAATCTTAGAAAATAAAGGCATGAAATTCATCTTAACCCTTTGAAGACATGATACCGCCATAGCAGGATGACTGTATTATTGTGAACCCCAAATTACCGCAATAGCAGGACAAGCGCATTTTAGGTCTCAGGGATTCAAGGTTATCGGCTTTTATGTACAGGCTGACAAGGTTCAAAGGGTTAAACGTTCATTTTGAAAGAAAAATTCATTGCACACCAGTGCATCAAAATCCAAACTCAAGATTCTTATATATACCCGCTGTACCAAATAATTGCAAGAAACCAACGATATGACACACCTCTCTAATAATGTTGCCTGCAAGATCCATGTAGTACTGGGCTCCTATCCTGGCTGGTTCATAATGTCCTCCTTGATGAAAACCAGGCTGTGCTGCTGGCCACCCAGTCTGAAATTTTTTAGCCTGATGCTGCTGAAAACCTTGGATCAGTTCATCGGGATGAGGAAAATTGGACGTCGCAGCAGTCATCCGTGAAGGAATGAAGCCAGGAGGGATGGAAGGTGGAGTTGGATCCAATCCCCCAGAGTCGCCAGAATGATCTCTTTCCTAAAACACAATTTGGAAATTTACCTCTTTTGCAAAATCTAATAAATATTACATGACTTAGTTCTTGAAACGCCAACAAATCTGATGAATTAATATGGTCAAACAGCAAAATCTGAGACACAGAAACAAAGATATCTAATTATCTATTGTACTTCATCCAACCCAGGGGTCTTGAGTTCAAATCTCACGGAGGGCCACATTGGGAATTTGTCAGTGGTCTGGGGTCCGCATTACTGGAAAAGTTTCAAACAATGAAATATGGAAGTTACGATATTTATCATATGTATATTAGTTGTGGATGATTAGCGAACAACGAAAAGCAATTTAAAAATGCATATGCATACATGTATTCATCTCCTTTTTGTCTACTAAAGAATTTTCTAATTGTCATTGCGGGCCGTAAAAAATTGCTCGGCGGGCCATGAGCTGGAGATCCCTGGTCTAACCTTTGGTTTCTTCTTCTTCATGAAGAAAAACCCCTTTTTCTTCTTTCTTCCATTATCATCCGTAGCTGCTGGAGGAGGCATTTCAACTGTAGCAACTGGCATCAGCAACGAAGGAGTGGGCTTTCCATTCTCCATATTCCAGTTCATTTCAACTGACTGCACCTTTGACTGGAAATATTTCCCAACTCACAGAAATAACTAATGTTATTTGAATTATTTCAATTCAGGAAATCAAATACTGTATAAAACATAAAAGCAGAATTAAAAGATAGAACAAATCAACTCCAGGAATATAAATAGCAACTTTACAAAACAGGAATCAGTCAGAGAACATTGACTTGAATATGTCGATGCTGAAACTGATATATTTGAAAATCGAAATATTTATCAGCAGCAAAAAATCAATTATATCTACAAATACAACAGCACTAGCTAGATCAGGGGTTGGCACATCCGGCCCACCAGTGAGTTTTATCCGCCCCCACAGCCTTTTTGAGAAAAAGGTCATCAACCCTTTTTAAAGTCTAACAAGACAAAAGGCCATCACTTTTTTGCACTTGATATGTATATTTCTTGAAAACTTTTGACCTTTTTCCAGCACAAACTTTCTAAAAAAACATAAACTTTAAAACATTTTTGGGGTCCCTTGAAAAATTATTTAACTACATGGCCCTTGGACAGACACTGCCATAGCAAAATGGCCCTCACTGTCCAAAAGGTTGCCGATCCTTGATCTAGAATTAGCTGTCACTAACTACATCAGTAACAGTAGCAACGTCATTTCACAGCCACATATCTCACCTTTGCCTGACCAGAGAGAAGCATTTGTGCAATCTCTGTATGGCCTTTCCTCTGAGCTACCTCCAAAGCAGTTTCGCTTTGCTAATCAAACAATGCACACATAGATTTAAAAAAAATTAAATTGATAAAGGCAACTTTATAACGTCAAGAGCAAGATGGCTTCCCAACTGTCAAAGTTAATTTAACTCCTTAACTGGGGATCCCGGATATATCCATCCATTTTACATTGAGTTACAGTTAAATACATGGTTAAGGGGTTAATTAAACAGAGCTGTTCAGTATAGATAGCCTTCATAAGTGAAATGTTACATTTTCTACGGCACAAATCTCACAATTGGCAGCAGAACTGATCACCAGATGGCCGAGCCGAGTTTTAAAATGCATGGCACCCAGAATTCAAGAAACACTGATTCACAAAAGCCTAACCCTGTTGAGAATGTTGGTCATTATTCCGGCCTCCACCAAAAGTTTCGTAATCTTGCGTCGCTTCAAAGCAGCAGCGATGTGAAGAGCTGTATCAGCATTCTTCATAACAAAACAACAATGGCATGTATAATGTCATCAGTTATCATAGCACAACATATACATAAGTACCTCAATGCAAAGCTTCTACAAGCTCAAAAAGCTTCCAAATACAGCAGCAAAAAAATAAAACGACTTTCAGACAAACCTTATTCTGATCATTAATGTTGCATCGTGCACTAATCAGAATCCGAGTGATTCCAGCATGGCCATAACGGGCAGCAGTATGTAAAGCTGTATCTCCATACTGAAAAACAAACAAAAAATATATTTAGTGCAAAATTATTCTTTCAAAGACCATTATAATCTAATATTTTCACATGGCTCCACCCGGGCTGCAACCAATTCATACCAGAAAACAATCGAACTCTAGTATTCATTAAATAATTCTTCTTCTTCCTTTAACCATCCTCGATCCGAAGTTTGGTCACATCAGTAGTTGCTCTCACAGCTTAAAGATAAAAGTTTTGACACACGTGTACACATCTGTTCTCAGTTTACAGGAACATTTCTTTCAAATACATCGCTATAGCTTAAAAGTACCCACAGTTTCTAACAATCGTTTGCACTTGAATTATAATAATTTAGTCAAATAGCAAAAACCAGTTATTTTCCACAGTCCTAGTTCTCACTGCTTGATACAGTTCCAGTTTTGTGTATGGTCACACATCATCTTCAGCAAATACACACAGCATAATAAAGCATTTACAGCCAATGTACTGCAAACAAACTCATAAAGATGAAGAGAGTTTAAGCTCACGTTGTTTTTATTAAGTGGATTACATCCAGCATAAAGCAACAGTCGTGCGCATTGGTTATGACCGTTCTGGGCAGCCATGTGCAAAGCCGAGAATCCAGACTAAAATAAAACATAAAACAACCAAAACAACTACATACAATAGTCAAGACCACTCAACAGACATTAGCATAAACACTTTGAAAAAAATAAGGATAAAGTAAAATCTTGTGGATTTATATAGCGCCATGAAAAGCAGCACAACAGTAGCTGCTTATTCTTAGGCTCACTCAGACTCTCTTGAAATAGCCATAGGAAAGGTATGAGATCAGCCACGCAATAGTCAACATCCGAAGGGCAGTGAGGCTAGGTTGTTACAGCTATGGAGGAAATGATTTAAGAAAAAGGAAGGATTTGAGCTTAGACATGAAGACTTGAGGAGATAATACAAGAATTACAGGAAATGGGTTAGGGTACTGGATGGCAACACTGTATATTAACAAAACATTCACATTAATGTATTGTCAAGATGGTACAATAGAACGTAAGTAAAAAGAAACGACAAGACAAAACAGTTTCAGCATAATAAGAAACTGGACTTGGCTAATTTAGCACAAAGAATTTAGGTAAAAACTTCTAAAAATTAAAAATAAAAGTACACTAAAAACTGCTCCACAAAGACACAAAGCACTAATATATTAAAACAGTTTTACAAATACGCAAAGCAGTATACATTTTTACTTCAGAAAGATCAAATTTCTTTCACCTTGTTGTTTATTTGAACGTCTGCTCCGTTCGTTATCAGAATTTGCAACGTCTTACTGTAACCGTTCCACGCAGCTTCATGCAATGCCGTATTTCCATTCTATATTATAAATGCTTCTGTTACATTATTCATCTCATCACACCAAACAGCTATGCAATTTTCTGCTAAAATTCAACCATAAAAATAACTCCAAAGATAACAGTAATATTAATAACAATAATAATATACAGGGTGTGCCAATAAATCCTGCTCGATTTTGAGGCGATGGAACTTTTCTCAATATTCAAGGTACAAAGGAAATAAAATACGAAAGTTGAGAAGATTTACTTGAAAATTCGAAGTGCAAAGCTCTATGAACTAGAGAAAACCTTTACCATTTCATCTTGGCTGTCAATCCAACAGCCTCTCTCAGTTAAAATTTCTATGACCTCTGTGTGACCCTGGGCCGCTGCTCGATGTACTGCTGTGTATCCAAGCTGCATACAAAATGACATGTACACTATCTCTGTAATTTCTTACAAATAACCAAAAATAATTACACAAATACAGACCAGCTATTATAAACTACATTGAAGACATAAACATTGGTTTGCAATGTCATCTAAATCTAGTAAACAACCAATTATTACTTTTTAGGTGCCTTATCGTGGTGTCAGTGGATCACATGTCACCAGTTATGCACCTGTTGAATGTCTTAAATAACTGAGACATGAAGCGGTTGATCAGAAGCATATTTTACACATATGCATACCTTAGCCATGCACTACTTTCGACCAAGAATTCAAGAATTAAAATATTTGGCCTATGCTGAATAAGGATACTGTCAAATATTAATTCTACAGACACTATGAGCTCTTCCTAAGGTTCACAGCTGGGTTACCTGAACTCTGTCATGTATAATCAACTCAGAAAGATTTATTTTTTGCATAATTTCAAACAGGCTCGATAATTATTATAATATAAGAAAATAGTGCTTTAAAATCAAAAATAATTTTCGCTTACACACAACTCTATCAATTTTCAATTTTGGATAGGTAAACAAAATTAAAGATGAAATATTGTTCACCAAAACAAAGTCATAGACAAAAGACCTTGCAAAAATAAATAAAAGTCAATGCAATGATCTTAAACATTGTGTCAAAAAATGTATGACAATAGGTGACAATTTACGTGCAATAACACATTCGAGTATAATAAATACCTTGTCTCTTGCATCTAAGTTGGACCCAAGCTCTATAAGGCATGAAACTGTTTCAGCAAACCCATTGACAGCAGCATAGTGAAGGGCAGTACGACCTTCCTAAAATATGCAACATTGAAAGATGTTTCCAAACTAGCCTAAATATAAATTTTTTCGTGGCATATAACATGCATCAAATGAAAGGCAACAGACAAACAAGAGAGAGAGAGAGAGACAGAGAGACAGACAGACAGACAGACAGACAGACAGACACACAGAGAGAGACAGACAGACAGACAGACAGAGACACAGAGAGACAGACAGACAGACAGACAAACAGATAGAGACAGAGAGACAGAATTCTGTCCTCCTCCTCCTCACCCCATCCCAGGAAAATCTTCACCCCATCCCATTCCTGCAATGCTTGTCCTCATCTGTTCTAAGGCAGTTCTCCCTTCAATTCTCCATATATGACCTATTAGCCAGAGTAAATCTGTAGATGTTCACATAAGTCATCCCTTCAGGCAGAAATTTAGTTATACATTTGAAATTCAAAGGGAAATATTTTCCAGTTTAACAAACTGGCCGATTTTTCATTTTGGGTTTCAAATCACCATCATGATGCATTTATCACGAAACTTCTGCACTGTTCTAAATTTTTCACATTTTTTATATGAGGGAAGACAGAGATTGACTCTCGAGACAAAAGCCAGAGACCGAGAACAATGGACGGATGTCATAGAGAAACCAGCAACTGGAAACAGCCAAAGGATGATAACAAGATATGGACATTGGACATGATACAATGATTAGACAATTTGCTGTAAACATGTATTAGGTACTCCTAGATAACTTGTTTAACTCCAAGAGGTTACATTGAACTGTCTTACAGGAGATGACAATCCTCAAGTACAAATCATCCAGCAATGAAAGCTCTCAGATGACTATTGACCAGTCTATGCAGTGACTCATTCAACAAGACCTGGGATGTCAGCCAAAGCCAAAGCCGCATAAACAAACCTCTGACACCAACAGCCAGCAGTAATGATCGTCAATTAATGTCGACTAATTAGCACACAACTGCCTCATAGTAACAATACTATAAATGCAAACTATGTCAACAAGAGACATATGTGCAATCCATCGGCCATGAGTATATATGCATGTAACTGATTAAGCCCCCTGTGCTTCATAATCATAGAAGAGAAGAAACAGGACCCAGAGACAACATTGAACTGACACGAACAGCTGGAAGCAGAGCAGAATGGAAATCCATGGCTGCTGACATAGCAATAATACATATCACAAAAGAAGAAAAAGTTGAAATTGACGTTGAGAAAACAGAAAAACTGAAGAAGAAAAGGAAGCTTCATACCGTAACTCTAACCCTACGCATTATAACTTTACAATCGCATATGTGGCTGACTACTACATGACCACTGTCAGGTCTCGTCAGTGGCGGATCTAGGGGTAGAAGAGGAAACACAGCCCTGGGCGCCGATTTGAGGGGACGCCAAAATCAGGTTTAGGGCAGCAAAAAAGCAGCAAACAAAAAGCATAAATATAGTTGTATAGGCCGTCCGCACTTGCGCAACTAACTTAAGCACACAGTATGAACATCCCTTTTTTTCTATTTCCTTTTTTTGCCTGTCAGGGTTTCAGGAAGTTCAGGGGACGCCATCAGTGTGTTTTGTCCCCGGGCGCCAGACAGTCTAGCTCCGCCTCTGGGTCTCATGAGATTATTTTTCATCCAGACATAATTATTAAACATCATATCATTTCCGTGGCACTGTATTAAGAATCTGTCTCCTTTCATGGTAGTTCTTAAAGGAAATTACCATCACAGAGGACTTACCACAGATTACCAGATTCAAGTCATTCTCTGATAAACATATCAACCTAAGAACAATGCCTTGCAGCCTTACAATGCAGTTCATCCTAAGACATAGAACTGGCAGTGCATTCCAATAAGCAATTGAATCATTACTGGTAATCACAGTTTAACAGCAAGAGACTTCAATAATTAATTAATCAATGTCTATCAATGATATAATGATTATAAACACAATTCATCATAAACTAGTTTATAATGGTAACCAATCAAACCAAATACAGTAATAAAGACCAGCAAAGCAGCTTCTAGTCATTTGAGAATGTAAACTCCTGGACAGTCTACTCTACTATTACCAATATCTGATTATAAAATCACAAACGCAGAAATCGAATGTTCAATAAATACAAATATATAATGCAATGTAATAATAATTTTGAACTAATCTGCATAATTTAATCTTCATCACTAACAAAATCAGAAATGTAACACTGAGTAACGTAATGCAAAAACAATTCAAAAATAATCTGCATCCCTTACTCTGTCAGGTTCAAAGACTGCCCCGAGTGACACGAGAGACTTCAGCCGATCCGTCTGGCCTTTGCTTGCAGCCAGTCGAAGCTTATCGGAAAGTGATGCCCCAGGAATGTATGCAGCATTACCAGCAGCTGAAGCTACTATAACAGAATATCATGTATGGGCAATTAAAAATGCTCCCCAAAAATTTTCAGTAAAAGAAAATATTCAGGAAATTCAGTCAAGACCACCCAAAGTGAAAGGCTTCTGGTGTTCGCAGGTCTTCAGAAAGTAAAGTCCAGGTTTCCGCTGCATAGATACGGATGGACAGAATGGGCGCACGGCGCATGCGGATCTTGAGATCGACGGATGGCCGTTTATCCTTCCGGATCCTGCTCGCTGGAAACATGGCCGAGGATGCAAGGCCAACAGAGCATTAAGTCTTCCTTGCATCCTTATATAGTGTGTGTCTGATGACTGAATGTAAGATACAGAAAACTTTCAACTGATTCCACAACATCCTGGCCAATAAGTAAGCATTGTAAGGGTGCAGGTTTACAGCCAGAACTCAACTTTTGTAAACTATGTGCTAACAACAAGGAAATCTCACTCACAATATATGACATTACATTACATTACACCCACTTTCTCTTATTTCAGTTTAAAATTGATCGCATTTCTTTAATGAGTGGCATTTGAAATCAATGAAAAAGTTAAAGTTTAGCATCACTGCAACTTTGCAGCACATTTGTAAAATCACACACACATAATGGGTTCAGCTATAATGAACCCTCTGCTAAGAAAGACAAGGTTCTGTCTTGGATCCACCACTGCAATAGCATACTGCCTGGCCTTCCGAGCAGTCAGTTAAACCGACCGCAATCAGTTCTGAACGCTTCTGTTCACCTGATCTTTGGTTGCCAGTGGAACAATCACATAACAACTTTTCTCAGAGACAAGCTTCAATGGCGAAGAATTTCTGAGTGCATCATCTTCAAACGATGCCTGCCGACCTACCGGGCATTGAACGATCCATTCTGTCTCGATTACATCCCCTCGCTTGTTACAGTACCAGAACTACCCTGAATAATCAATGCTCCAGACTTTGCTCAAGCAGTCAGGCACGGATCCACCTCTAGCAAAGACAGGCAAGTTTGGCAAATAGTTGGCTTTGTGAGGGAATCCACTCATTTGGAACTCATTGCCATGAACGTCACGTCGTGCATATCGATCATTTCATTTCAGAATAATCTGAAGACCCAGCAAAATGCCTAGGAAACAATTTCCACAACTAGCACTTCAACAATTTTTGCAAGTCAAATGAGAGTATATAGATATAATTCAATATTTACAATACAAAAACCATAATAGCGGGGCCAGTCCTGGGCATAGGCAAAGTAAGCAGCTGCCTATGGCAGCACTTTTTTGATGGTGTAATTTTTTAAACTAAAAATTTTTTGCTAATAATTTTTGACAATTGTGTTGGTACAATTCTGATAATATTGCTCTGAACTTACTTTAAAATGCCTAAAAAGTGCACTATAGACCTACTTGGATTATGTGAGTAGAATAAATAGCTACAGGCCTACAGTGGCAAATTTCGCCATCTTTAAGGGGTGGCACTTATAATGAATGCAATACAATACGCACATGAAACCTATATTTAACAGAATTTTGTGTGACAATAACCTAGTTATATATTCTTTGTATAATCACATTATTATATTGTTTGTGGGGCAGCAACATTACATTTTGCCTACTCAAAAAAATTGTCAGACCAGCCCTGTATAATAGAAAATCTCATAGCTACCATTTTCTTGTTGATCAAAGATAACAGATGAGTCAGAACTGTCTGACTTGCAGTCTAGTTGTTCCATGATAATCAGATTGCTACCAATCTGGATTTGAGTTACCTTAAAAATAAAGACATAAGTAAGATAGTATTAGGCTCATGAAATAAAACTAATGGAAACAATTAAATCAATAGGTGAAACTAATCACCAATATCAACATCAAACCTCATGGTATGCCGTCACCCAAGAGTATATTACTTAATACAATTCTACTCAGAATTGAAAAGCAAACAATCACTAGACAAATCATTACTGTGCCTAATTGTGTAATATAATCATTTAAAATACGGCTTTTAATTCATGTGAGCTATCGCCGTGTGTTTCCATGTTTGGTATTAATTTTTTCGCCTATCCTTACATACATACTTTTTCGTTCAAGATATATCCACCATTTATCTGTTGCTGGGTTTTTACATGAGAGACGATAGAATATCTGCAAAATAGGGAACTTTTGCGCTAATTAAACTTTAAATATAATATAAATCTAATATAACTGATGATGAATAAAAACCTAAAATCTAAAAACTAACTCTAAAAAGGCACGATCCTCAGCAGAAGTAAACGCTCTGTGATCTTTTTCGCGATGAGAACAGACAACACACTTGGAACTAAGTAAATCTCACCAACGTCAATTTTTTTTAAAATAACATATCAGCGCTATAATAAGCAATGCCGCAGCCGCTGCTTGACTCACCAAACTGGTAACAGCCAACAATATCCGACGTGTATTTTAAATCAATCAAATTGATAATAAACTTCTTTTAAAATAAAATTTAAATTAAAACTGAGGATAACATTCATCTGTTAATTTTAATTTTAAATGTCAGAAACTTTTACCATTGATGATAAAAGCAGCGCTTGATTTCGAAGCACTTCCGGTTACTACCCGCTGGTACCCACTACTACCCAGGAATTGGAAAATTTTATTTAGAGCTTCAATTGAATAGTAAATCAGTCTATATTTGTTCTTTATCGTAATTAATGACATTTCCACATTTATTTTAGCAGTTAGAGTATGAAATTAGTTACTTATTTTGGGATGCCCTAATGGTTTTGTCGCAAAATTTTGGATCTCCTAATAGCGTATGTTTTTTAGAAATTCTGTTTCGGCAGCATCAATCAGACTGACTCTGTATTTTAATTGTTTTTTCCTCAAAATCGAGTTTTTATTCGACTCTAAGTTGAATAAGATGGAAATTGATTTGACTTTGGACGACGAAACTTATGCCATCGGTAAATTTGATTTAATACGTTACATGAGCGATAGGAGTGTCGCTGCCGAGCCTGCCGTTGTTGTCGTCCTATATTCTTCATTATTTATTCGCCCTGGTTAGAGATACGTAATTCGTATCTTTAGCATAGGGGTTATAGATACGTAATTCGTATCTTTAGCATAAGGGTTATAGATACGTAATTCGTATCTTTAGCATAAGGGTTATAGATCCGTAATTCGGATCTTTAGCATAAGTTATAGATACGTCATTCGGAACGTATATTTAGACCATATGCTTTAATATCAAATTAGTAATAATTTAAATAAAGGGGGCATGACTTTTCTCTGCGCCCCTTATAATATGCATGTAATGCTGTTTATCTGTCAAATATTCATATAGTCATCACGCGACGCCGTCTGTCTCTTTTCGGTCAGGTGGCGCACCAGGACAACAACATTCTAACCCTCCCGCGTCAGCAGGTGGGCGATGGTGTGTCCCAATGTTTTATCCAGGCCCGTTAGGGGGGGAGATCCTATATGGCGACAACCTGACGTCAACATTGTAGGGGATGGAATATTTTTAATCTTATAAGTAATACATTTATAACTAAGACCCCAAATAATATAACAATATGTTAGGTATGGGTGAATCATTGTAAAATAAATGCTTAAAAGTGTTTTTTTATTAATAAATTTCATTATATGCCTATATGATTCGAACAGACCATTATACTGAAGAGAGAGAAAGAGAGGCCTTTTAAGCGGTCAACTGGCGTCTCTTCCAGTGATGGCCCCACTCGTCATCGTCCACCGCTCTCCGGTCAGTCGACCCCAATACTGTTCCTGTTATTAAGACAGACGACGTGGTTCGAAATTTTTCAAAGAAATCGGCGGGCGAAGAAGAGGAGAAACCTGTCAACGTAAATTCTAATCGATCGTCAGTTTCCACTAAACACTCAATCAAACCTAAAACCTCTCGTCGCCAGGAATTTTGTGTTAGGAGAAGGGGCTGGAGTGTCAGATTCTTTACCCCAACCCCACACACACACACACGCACAAAGGATTTGCGAACATCTGGAAGGTTGTCTGAGGGCAGGTTGGGTGGGTGGGGGCATTTGCCGCCATTTACTCCCCGTGGCGACGCAATTTTTTAAAACTTGCCCCCACAAAAATAGAAAATCCCACAATTTGGGGGTGGATTAGTTCTCAAGAGTGGTCTACAGTCATGTGCAGTACATTATTATCCAACACTGCTCACGCAACTGTAATTATTATTGTACGTCATAACTGTCTATTCTGCTTTTCCATTGGAAGGCTTGAACACCGGTAATCCACAGTCCTCATGGATTTGGTGAAGCCAAGTGATTGGTGGTCTGCCTCGTGGACGAATCCATCCTGACATCTTAATGTCTCTGTCTCGAAGTGGCGCTGCTAGTTGAAGTGCAGCTGAGGCAGGTACTGCTGGTGGAGTCTTGTGATCGCACTGTACAATTAGTAGGAAAAACTTTCTTTTTGCTCGTCAGCCTTTTTACGGTTAAGGGGCCCCAATCATGGACACACACCGGCCCCCCAAAATAACGCTAAGCCAAACTAATTTTGAGTTTATAATTGTATTATTGCATTTTAGAGGCCTAATGAACTATTTTTATATAGCCGTAAGCATTGGGGCGTTACCAGCCGAACATTTCGAAAATCCTGACAAACAAATATAGGTCGTCGCTTATTTTTCCCTTACTTAAATTAGTTAGACCTACATAGTCAGTATATGAGGGCAGTTTTCAGTTGCTCCTTAGGCCTAATTCTTTCTTTTCCCTACCTTAGATCCGATTTCGGCGTCCATCATGGGCGTCCGCAGAAATTTATGAATGGGGTGCAAAACAAGGTCTTGTGACGAAAGAAACAAGTAATTTTACTTTTTTCATAACGCCTCAATTTTTTCCATAGGGTGCAATTTCACCCCTTGCATCCCCTTCCGGACGCCCATGGCGCCCATCCATGCATCCGCAGAAATAATAATAAAAAATTTTTGGTCGGCCGAGCATGTGACTCTTAAAGCCAGCCCCCGCCCTGGCTACTCCACTGGCCGTAAGCGTAGCATAACCAAAGACACGGCATTTATTAAAGGGTTATGATCAGTGTGATCACCCGTGCTGGGTGGCACCCGTGCTGGGTGGCACCGTGCTGGGTGGCACCCGTGCTGGGTGGCACCGTGCTGGCTGGCACCGAGCTGGGTGGCCCCGTGCTGGGTGGCCCCGTGCTGGCTGGCCCCGTGCTGGCTAGCACCCGTGCTGGCTTGCTGGCTGGCACCCGTGCTGGGTGGCCCCGTGCTGGCTGGCAACCATGGCACCCGTGCTGGCTGGCACCCGTGCTGGCTGGCACCCGTGCTGGCTGGCACGGTGCTGGCTGGCACCCGTGCTGGCTGGCACCGTGCTGGCTGGCACCCGTGCTGGCTGGCACCGTGCTGGGTGGCCCCGTGCTGGCTGGCAACCATGGCACCCGTGCTGGCTGGCACGGTGCTGGCTGGCACCGTGCTGGCTGGCACTCGTGCTGGCTGGCACCCATGGCACCCGTGCTGGCTGGCACCCATGGCACAGGTGCTGGCTGGCACCGTGCTGGCTGGCACGGGTGCCAGCCAGCACGGGTGCCAGCCAGCAAGGTTGCCAGCAAGCACGGGTGCCAGCCAACACGGTGCCAGCCAGCACGGGTGCCAGCCAGCACGGTGCCAGCCAGCACGGGTGCCAGCCAGCACGGGTGCCAGCCAGCACGGGTGCCAGCCAGCACGGTGCCAGCCAGCACGGGTGCCAGCCAGCACGGGTGCCAGCCAGCACGGGTGCCAGCCAGCAAGCCAGCACGGGTGCCAGCCAGCACGGGTGCCAGCCAGCACGGGTGCCAGCCAGCACGGGTGCCAGCCAGCACGGTTGCCAGCCAGCACGGGTGCCAGCCAGCACGGTGCCAGCCAGCACGGTGCCAGCCAGCACGAGTGCCAGCCAGCACGAGTGCCAGCCAGCACGGTGCCAGCCAGCTCGGGTGCCAGCCAGCACGGTGCCACCCAGCACGGGTGCCACCCAGCACGGGTGCCACCCAGCACGGGGTGATCACACTCATCATAACCCTTTAATAAATGCCGTGTCTTTGGTTATGCTACGCTTAAGGCCAGTGGAGTAGCCAGGGGCGGGGGCTGGCTTAGAGTCACATGCTGGCCGACAAAAATTTTTATACCCTGGGATGGATAGATGGGCGCCATGGGCGTCTGGGGGTGAAATTGCACCCCATGCAAAAATTGAGGCGTTATGAAAAAGTAAAATTACTTGTTTCTTCGTTTTTTTGCACCCCATTCATAAATTTCTGTTATATTTGTTTGTCAGGATTTTCGGAATGTTCGGCTGGTAACGCCCCAATGCTTGGCTATATAAAAATAGTTCATTAGGCCTCTAAAATACAATAATACAATTATAAACTCAAAATTAGTTTGGCTTAGCGTTATTTGGGGGGCCCGTGTGTGTCCATGATTGGGGCCCCTTAACCGTAAAAAGGCTGACGAGCAAAAAAGAAAGTTTTTCCTACTAATTGTACAATTCGCGACTCCTTTTTGGGGGCACGTCACAAGACTCCCACCAGCAGTACCTGCCTCAGCTGCACTTCAACTAGCAGCGCCACTTCGAGACAGAGACATTAAGATGTCAGGATGGATTCGTCCACGAGGCAGACCACCAATCACTTGGCTTCACCAAATCCATGAGGACTGTGGATTACCGGTGTTCAAGCCTTCAATGTGCGAAGAATAGACAGTTATGACGCAATAATAATTACAGTTGCGTGAGCAGTGTTGGATAATAATGTGGGATTTTCTATTTCTTGTAGGGGGCAAGTTTTAAAAAAATAGCGTCGCCGCGGGGGGAGTAAATGGCGGCAAATGCCCCCCCCCCACCCAACCTGCCCTCAGACAACCTTCCAGATTCGCGCAAATCCGTTGTGTGTTTTTGTGTGTGTGTGTGTGGGGTTGGGGTAAAGAATCTGACACTCCAGCCCCTTCTCCTAACACAAAATTCCTGGCGACGCCACTGCGTAGGTTTTAGGTTTGATTGAGTGTTTAGTGGAATCTGACGATCGATTAGAATTTCCGTTGACAGGTTTCTCCTCTTCTTCGCTTCGATTTCTTTGAAAAATTTCGATTGTTGTCGCTTTTCTCGTCGTCTGTCTTAATAACAGGAACAGTATTGGGGTCGACTGACCGGAGAGCGTGGACGATGACGAGTGGGGCCATCACTGGAAGAGACGCCAGTTGACCGCTTAAAAGGCCTCTCTTTCTCTCTCTTCAGTATAATGGTCTGTTCGAATCATATAGGCATATAATGAAATTTATTAATAAAAAAGCACTTTTAAGCATTTATTTTACAATGATTCACCCATACCTAACATATTGTTATATTATTTGGGGTCTTAGTTATAAATGTATTACTTATAAGATTAAAAATATTCCATCACCTACAATGTTGACGTCAGGTTGTCGCCATATAGGATCTCCCCAACGGGCCTGGATAAAACATTGGGACACTCCATCGCCCACCTGCTGACGCGGGAGGTTAGAATGTTGTTGTCCTGGTGCGCCACCTGACCGAAAAGAGACAGACGGCGTCGCGTGATGACTATATGAATATTTGACAGATAAACAGCATTACATGCATATTATAAGGGGCCGCAGACCCGTAGGTAGTCATGCCCCCTTTATTTAAATTATTACTAATTTGATATTAAAGCATATGGTCTAAATATACGTTCCGAATGACGTATCTATAACCCTTATGCTAAAGATCCGAATTACGGATCTATAACCCTTATGCTAAAGATACGAATTACGTATCTATAACCCTTATGCTAAAGATACGAATTACGTATCTATAACCCATATGCTAAAGATACGAATTACGTATCTATAACCCCTATGCTAAAGATACGAATTACGTATCTCTAACCAGGGCGTTATTTATTTTTGTCTTATTTATATGCCGTCATTTTTCTAGTACACACGGTATGTTACATACTTCTCTATAGTTAGCGCGATTTTATATTTACGCGTCAGCAGAATATATAAATAGTCCGCGCCCACTGTAGAGAAGTATGTTACATGGCTTTGTATTTCAGGTAATAGTGGTTCTCACACAGGGCAGACCCTACTGAACCACTCTAAACCTTGGAACTCTCGCCCTCTGGCTGTCAGATCTTCCAATTGATTGGGTATTTTCAGATCCAGGCTTAAAACACATCTCTTTCAATTAGCTTTTCCATCATAGTCGGTCTGCTCTTTCCTTCTGACTGATCTCTGGAATGACCTGGTCTTCTGCGGATGGATTTTGAAGTACCATCGATTGATACCCTTGGGTATTAGAGCTGGTTTTATATAAGTGCATAATTATAATAATAATAATAATTATTATTTATTATTATTATTATTATCCCTTCAACGACCGGTATACACAGATCTGACCAACACCGTTTCATGAAACACTAATAAAAAATGATAAAAACTGACTTAGAAATTGGGTTAGGTTTAGGGTTAAGCCGTTAAGGATAGGGTTAGTTTAGGCTAACCCTAACTATAACATTTACGTAGTGGATATAGTCACGGTAACCGTGACTCTAGCCATAGAGCTAAAGTCACGGGAGCTGGGACTAACTATATAGCTAAAGTCCCGGGAGCACTTGGCCCATGTGGCACAAACCAGGCCAATCAGAAAGCTCATGGGACTTTAGCTCCATGGATAAAGTCATGGTTACCGTGACTCTATCCACGACCTAACATAATATTAGGGTTGCCAACCGTCTAGGATTCACCTGGACAGTCCCGACTGTCTGGCCTCATATCCTGGGTTTTTACTTTGTTATTTTGTGATTAGGATTTGATGTGCCATCAACAATTTTTATGCATTATCAAGTGGTGCTATAGAAGTTGATGATTGGATTGGCCTATCTTTGGCAAGGCAGAGACATGAACGCATGACCTCAGTAGTGCTGCTGTTCAATTAAGATCAGGATTATGATTTAATTCCAACAATTAGAAGTACCGAAGTACCACTGACAGAGACTACGAAAGAAGTATAATTACTGAAATCAAAGGGTGGTTGGCAATTAAAGCCTTTCGGTCTTTGTGCTCAAGTCATTATGCCATATATGATAATGCAAATTATATTGATTCTTACCATCAGCAACAGTTGAGCTGGTGAGGTTGATGAGGCCGGTGAAGTGTTCTGTGACACGCATTATCTTGCACCAGTGCAATCTAATCTATTCTGATCGACAGTTTTAAGTGAGCCAGTATCTTAACACTTTTGCCACTATGCATATATGTGCAGCCTCAGTTCACCACTTCTTACCTTTACTAGGCATCAAATTGCCTATTTCCTTTTTTTCAATACACTGATCTCCTCCATTTAAGTACCTTTTTCTTATCTACCAAGCAAAACCAATTTTCAGATATTTGTGTTGAGGCTTGTTGGTTTGGACATGTGGCCGTTATAATGAGTACAGCAGTACGTATCAGGAGTTATTTTGGATTTCCGATTATGTTGTCTCATAATATTGCAAAGCTGGCGGAGAATTACCGCAGAAGCACTTTTAGGAACTGTGTTCACTGTAATTTAGTTTTCTTCACTATATCAGGCTCCAGATTTTGGCCAAAATTTTCGCAATTCTCAATATTCGGGGCTTCCAACTCTGACCCCAGTAACTCAAAATTTTCAGATTTTCAGTCCTGGGATTGTTGCCACTTGAAATTCATTGGTTGAATTTTCTTTGCACAAGTTAAATTCAACCAATAGATATTGTTTTTCTTTGGTGTACAACAATGCAGTTCAGATTATGACAGGGATTTTGAGTGATCAGAGAATTACAAATGGCTGGATGACATATCTTTGGATGTTAACCATAAGTGCATTTCAGAAACCAGAGTGTAATTTAAATGTCGCGCTGTTTGCATAGAGAGGGTTAATACTTCTCATGGAAAGAACAGCTCAGATAATCACCCACAGCAGCCAGACACCGACTGCATGAAACTTTTTGTTGGGCAAATCCCTCGCAGTATGACAGAAGACCAGCTTCGTGCAATGTTCGAGGTCTTTGGTCCTGTTTACCAGGTCATCATGTTGAAAGATCAAGGAACAATGGAAAATAAGGGTTAGTAAGTTGTCAGCTGAGGAGCTTAAAGACTTACAATGAGACTTACATCTGACTATGCACTGAGCCAACGCTCTGTCAAATAGAGCCACCAAAGCAGGGATATTTCCAGGATTGTGAATTTGGGGGTGTCCAGAGCTATTTAGTATGCATTTTGTATATATATCATTGTCTCATTACCAAATTTGGGGGTGTTGACCTCAAATTGGGGAGGGGGTGTTGGGGATGTTAGGGGGGTTTAAAAATATCTCTGCACCAAAGCATCCATTATATCACATAGCATGGGCTTAGAATTTTTAACATTTGAATATTTTTAGTGCTGAAACACTGATCCAGACATTTTTGGAATGATCTTTACAGCAAATTTCTTGCAGCAAAGTAAAGATTAGAGTTTAATTGTTTAGTGCATAAGTATAAAGCTCGAATATCCTGTGGTTGCAGGTTGTGCATTTCTGACATTCTATACGAGGAATTCTGCCATCGAAGCCCAGAATTCTTTACATGGAAATAAAACCCTTCCTGGAGTAAGTGAGCTATCATGTATTAAATTTAAATCTGGTTAAGAAATTTCTGTGATGTTTAGATTAGAAGAAGGAATGATTGGCAATATTTAGATTTACTGTGTATCATGACTATTAAAGTGACTCTTCGAGAACAAGTGATGGACTTCATCTGTTTAGGTTCAATTGCAATGGAAAATGCTGAATATGAATGCAGTTGAAGTTTGGAACTTGTGGAAAAGCCATGATGGCTTTTTATGTCTACAAAGATCAAGATATGTAAAACTGCTTTGGCCTGTGGTAACATACGTGTGTGAGGCATAGACACTGAAGGAAAAGGGTGAATGTAAGATTAATTAAGGCTTTTGAGATGAAAGGAAGAAGACAAATTCTTTGGATTGAGAAAAGTGCCAATGAATGGGTGGGTACTAGAGAAAGCACGCATTCCGAGAGACTATTTGGAATCTACCAAAAAAAAACATTCTTCAGCCACATCATGAGGAAATCTGAAATGTGTTTGGAGAAAGAAGTAATGCATGGCACAGTTTGTGGTTCTTGAAACTAGGAAAATCCTGTAGTATATGAATGGATAACATCATGCACTGAATTGGAAAGACATTGGAGCAGATGATCAAAGAGAAAGTTAACATATTAATTAGGTTCTGCCTTCTGGGAATGCAGACCCGTAGAAATTCTGTCTTCTCAGGGTTTAAGGCCAGTTGATTCGCTGTCGTCCACATGGTAATCGCTGATATACGTGTGTTAAAGCGCTCTTGTCTTTAGCCTTAGCTATGTTTACTGCACTATAGAAATCGTCTAATTAATAATAATAATAATAATAATAATAATAATAATAATAATAGCAGAGAACAGTGGATGAAGATCATTCATGACCTGTACCCTCATAGTGAGGAAGGCTGATGATGAGACAACATGAAATGACTGTGAGATGAAATTATTACTGGCATTTTAAGCCTTTAGAGTTTTAGACATTGCATGGTTTTTATATAGAGCATGAAAATTGTTTCATTATATAGTATTTATTTCATATATGCATATACTCTAAACTTTTCTTAATATTTCTAATAATGGGAAATGGTACTATTTAGATGAAAAACCCAATGCAAGTGAAGCCTGCAAACAGTGAATTGAAGAATGGTTAAGTATCATCATCATCATCATCATCATCATCATCATCATCTTCACGCCTTTTGGTTTGCTTTAAGTTGCCTACATTTGGTGTAAATGCTGCATGATATTATAACCATTCCAGAATAGTTTGATACATTTGTAGCTATTTTGTGGAATTGCCAATATTGGGATAGGAATAGTACTGATGGAATTTATCAACATGAAGTGCCATATTGTTGCCGTGTAGTTAGGCTGATCTATTTTCAACTATCCGAAATTTGTGTTCTGGAATATTTAATATCAGCATGGTTTGAACATGTCCTGACACTTGACAACTATGTTTTTGGATATTCAACTGTAATGACAAGCCAAACGTACAAGAAGACACTTTCTCCACAAATTTCCCTATCATTTGAGTGCATGTGTGGTTATATGTATCCATTAATTTGGTTTTTATAGCTTGAATTCTTAGGGGTGAGCACATATATTGCACTATAGAACCTCTTTGGGATTCTACACTTTATGCCTTTGTAAGGTACTGTAGGTTTTGTGTCCACACTGAGGTTGAAAATTGACATAACTGAATTCATTTTTATGGCAGTGCTCGCAGAATAAGTAATATATCCTAGCGGGATTCACTTCGTACCTCCTCGCTCGGTCCAGCGTGACAACAAAAGTCTGACTTTTTCGTCAGGCAGCTCCAAAGCCAATAGTGCCTCTAAGCAGAAATAGACGAGGGGCTATATAAATGACACATTTAAAGTTTTGTGGAAAATTATAATTTAAATTCAAAATAGTACGGTAGATATTTGGCTCATTTTTTGCGCATTACTGTTTATTAAAACTCTAGTCAACTCCAGGAAAGAAAATTTCTGATGAGGTAAATTGTTATGATTCTTAGAGGAAGAGAGACGTCTTTTTGTTGGAATGCTTCCAAAATCAATGGGTGATAATGAACTGACGATTATGTTTGCACCGTACGGAGCGCTTGAAGATTGCGTTATCCTTAAAGATCGCGATGGACAAAGCAAAGGTGTGCTTGACAGTTTTTGAATTTTTTTCATTTTATCTAAATTCATTTATTATAAATCTGGTAAACGACAGCTAACATGACATCTTAAGAAAATTTTGTATTAAATCATTTAATTTGTTGATTAACCCTTAAACTGCCAATTACTTTGTAACTGTATGCATTATAACTGAGTATACTGAGTTCTAGCAGTTTAAGGGTTCAGCTTGGTTCAGTTTGATGTATATGCTTCAGTTTAAACTTAACATATGTGCTGTTATTGTTTCAGCATAATTTTTTGTATTTTGATATTTTGCATTCTTCAAATTTGAAGGCTGTGCATTTGTTACGTATGCCTCCAGAAAGAGCGCCCAACTTGCAATCAAGTCATTACATCATTCCAAGACTCTTGAGGTCAGTCTAGCTCAGAATGGGGTAATCATTTTCAAGGATGCTGCTCAAGAAACTCTTTTATTCTGTTGTTTTAGAGGAAGATTCTATGTTTTTTTTAACAGAAGGGCCACAATTTAAGAGGATCAATTTTTGACAGTTCAACGTGTCTTTATGTATGTGTGTGTGTGTGTGTGTGTGTGTGTGTGTGTGTGTGTGTGTGTGTGTGTGTATATATATATATATATACATACATACGTGGTCATACAGAAACTTTGGAAGATAATTTGTTTTTCACTAACATTCTACACTCTTTGCTTGTTCTCAGTTTTGAGAAAACCTAGTTTCAATTTTCTATGGATATCCGGTTTGAAATGGTGTCAAGTTTTCTTTGTAGACAGTTTATAATTAATCAAAGATCCTGTTAAACTAGACAGAATGAATCTCATATGTGGTGCAGTTTTGTAAATTTTGAAAAGAAAATGTTGTATGTGACAACAAAGAAGAACAATGAAAATCAAAAGTATGTTATGGCAGCACTGAAAAATCCTGTTTCTTTATTGGGTTTTGTTTCTGTGCAGGGTTGTAGAATGCCGCTAGTTGTCAAGCCAGCCGATACACAAAAGGACAAGGAAATAAAAACAAAGCATAAGAAATCGATTGAAGGTGGACAAAATTCTTCTCCGTATATGTCAGTAGGTGGAGAAATTAGCGTGAAATGTAACTGTAAAATGTGACGCCAGTGACATTAACAGATGAAGCATAAATTATTGAAATGTCATTTGTTTTCAATACTTTTTCCATGATATTTGCAGCTCTATTTAAGTGTAAGATAAGACTTTTGTGTGTGTTCTTCTGTTCTAACTGAAAATAATTGCCTATATTAATGATTTTATTTAGCAGTCTATGGAAGATTAAATTAATTTCACCAGTACTTGGCATTGCGTGACCTGTTTCCGTCAGAACACCGAAGTTAAGCAATGCTGAGCGTGGCTTGTTGTTGGTTGGGTGACCAACCTGATATTGAGTTATGGTGCCAGTGGCAAACCAAGTCATTCATCACATATGTGTTGATAGATTCATAGCTGCATTAAGCTGCGAAGGTAAAACATGGGTCTAGAGAAGGCAATGGCAAACTATAGATTAATGGCTTATATCAACTGTGTTGCCTAATACAGGAGATCAATGCCAGACCCTATGCTCGTTCGAATATGGGACTAACTTTATCTTTTACTGTGGTGGTGATGATTGTTACTTTTGATGCCATTGTCTGTACATGCGTGTGTTTGCAATGTGGTTACGTGCATTTGCTTCTTTTTTTCTAATCAGCTTCTTCAGCAGGCAGTGGGAGGCAGCCATCATGTGAACTTGAACAACTTTGGCACTGGTTATTTATAGTTTTTCTCTATTTTTCGTCATTATCTTCTCTGCCATCATCTTCCTTAGCTTCATTTTCATTGACACCAACTTCTTCTCTTCCTATTACTCTTCTTCTTTGTCATCTTATCTTAATTGACTTGAAGCTGAGAGAAGGCACTAGTATTGTTATGTAGTCTTAAGTTATTTAGTTGATTGCTGAGTTTCTTGATTTTGTGAATCTTACTACTACAGTAGAACCTCGTTATATCGAAGTTCAAGGGACTGTGATAAATACTTCGATATATCCAAGGTTCGATATATCCGATTCCTGTATCATTAACACTGTTTTGGCGGGACCGGCGCTCAAACTTCGATATAAACGTGATTTCGATATAAGCAAGTTCGATATAACAAGGTTCTACTGTACTACTACTACTACTACTACTACTACTACTACTACTACTACTACTACTACTACTACTACTACTACTACTATAACGTCGTACATTGAATATGTGTGGAATTTTTCACTGACCTTTGAGAATCTGTCTTGGATTATTTGCAAATTCATCAATTGGAGGTTTTAATTGTTGTGGCTGGTTTCTTGAGTTTGTTGTTTTGTGATTTAAATTAGGTATATATTTGTTGGTCACTTGATGAAATCTTTTAAATGCTATAACAAGATTTCTGCAATGTGTGAAATTTTTATCATGAATGTCAAAATTTTGTACATTTTTCTTTTCTAAGGGATGGAACATCAATTGGGCTCCAACAGTAACTTTGGTAACCTGACTTCTCGCTTCGGTGCTAATTTAAATTCGCGGTTCTCGGCACCGGCCGGTCCCGGATTGACGCAGTATCCCGTTCCTAATGCTGGTATGTGTGTCTGTCGGAGTTGCTGACGTTTTAGGTCTTGCTTGAAATACCTCTGTTGTAAATGCAGATTGGTTAATGTATGTTCATTTTCAGAATCAGAGACAGTCTCGCAGCTTTTCATTAAACAATTAGGTAGTTGTATTCTGAGTCTTCCCCGGAGACATTAGAGAAGGAAGCCTTTTATTCCAGCATTTGTCCATGGCTTATTGGCTTATCCAATGCTTCAATGCAATATCTTTTTGAGGACTTATTTTGTTGCCAACCTCAGTGAACCGGAAGAGAGTTTACACACATTAATGTTTGTCTCCATATATATATGTATATATATATATATATATATATATATATATATATATATATATATATATATATATATATATGACAGCTTACCATAGTATAACATGATTAAATATTGAAGCTGAGTTTCTTCAGTTTGGTTTGCAGCTCAAGGAATGAATAATGCAGCTCCTGGCATTCAAGATTTGGCATCCGCTCTCACTGCCATTGCAAGCAATCCAGGTGTCTATTTTAATTAGCATTCAGTTGATTTAATACCTGGCTAAGATGTATGTGATATATTTAGTAAAATGTTATTGCCCTTGCCTTGTTAGTTTGTTTCAAATTGTAGTATTATTATTGTTAAATGTTTCCGTAATTTAAAATGCCTTGTGCTAAGAATTTAATTGTTGAAATTAAATTAGCTCTAATGTGATCTAGTGCCAGTCTGTTGACATGTTTTGAGTCTTGCTTGATGATGATGATGGTGGTGGTGGTGGTGGTTGTGGTGGTGATGATGATGATGATGATGATGATGATGATGATGATGATGATGATGATGATGATGATGATGATGATGATGATGATGATGATGATGATGATGATGATGATGATGATGATGTGATGATGATGATGATGATGATGATGATGATGATGATGATGATGATGATGATGATGATGATGATGATGATGATGATGATGATGATGATGATGATGATGATGATGATGATGAATTTCAGTGCTGAACTCGCTTTTGAATCCCAACCTGACACTTCTTCAACAGTTGACTTCAATGAACTCTGCTGGTGCTTCTGCTCCAGGAATGATGCAGCCAGGACAGTCAAACATTATGCAGCAAACCCAGGGTCAGTGAAATTCTTATGCTTTTGTAGAAACTTCATGGGCAGTGTGCCAGATATGCTCTCATTTGATGCTATACAGTGATGTAATTTATAATTGTTGAGAACAAGCAAGATTTTGAGATCAAGTGATAGCATGTTAAAAACTTAAATGGGTTTGGTTGTAGTGAATTCTGGAATCTATTGTAGTAGGATTCTGCTACATCAACTGTTGTCTTGTTAATCTGTAACACTATGAGTGTTTCTATTATTTTTAACCTTTAAAAAGCCATAGAACAGTGTGTTGCTCTGTAATTTTTATGTGGTGTAAGTACAATGTGTTTTGTATTGTTTAACAGGAGGAATGTTCGGCACGCAAGGAAATGCCGCTTTCAGATCAGGTGCTCGTCCATATTTTAATGCAGTAAAAGGACACTCGGAAGGTATCTACAATCATTTGCCTTGAAATTGTTGAATTGAGTGACTTCATTAGTTTGAAAGGTGCTGTATTGATTTGGTGAGAGTGGGCGTTTTGAGTAGCGCTAAATTAAACCCTTTACCGGCCGTAACGCAACATTGCATCATAGCCCCGCCCCCACTGTACCGGCCGTAACGCAATGTTGTGCCGTTAACTTCTTGGGCTGCTAGTAAGCCGACCGTAACATTTTATTTCGTTCAAGCACAATATAGATCATTAGTATCGTTTTAGTAGGTAAAAGTAATCAAGCTATCGAGTAGTTTTGTTGATCATTCGTCAAAAATGTAGTTTGTTTCACCCACCTCAACACACAGTTGATTGGCTATAGTGGCAACACCTTGGTGACTGGAGATTCACTGCTATAGGGCAATATTCCCCAGAAAGTGGTGATAGATCACCCAAAATCTAAAGCAAAAGCAAATCTAAATAGAATTGGAGCAAGTTTGAAGTATTTGGCCGTAGTTGAATGGAATTTTATGATATTGAACTGAAGTTCCCTTGGTTATTGTAAGCAGCCTTTTGCATATCATTCCCAGCACACATTCTATGGATCTCTAAGTAGAAAATCTGTGATCGAGGTCGCAAAATGATAAAGGGATACTAAATATGACTTTTATATCAATTTTGAAAAGGTTTCGTTGGTTCACATTTCAAAATTGAAAGTATTTAAACTAGTTAAAAATAATTTATTGCCATGCAAAAACACTTGCTGACATGTGAATTAAGCAGTTTAATGGATGGTAACGGTAAAGGTACCTTTACCTTTAATGGATGGTAATGAGGTTAAGTACCGGGTAATTGGCCACATATCTTTTGTCTCATCTTCTTGTTTGTTTTGGAACTTGCCAAATTTCTATTGTGTGTGTGTAGCATATATCGACTGATGAAACACTAATTTTGCTGTAGGACCTGAAGGCTGCAATCTTTTCATCTACCACATACCTGAAGAATTTAGGGATTCAGATATTGCACAAATCTTTTCACCTTTTGGAAACATTGTATCTTCTAGAATTTTTGTTGACAAGAGGACTAATGTCAGCAAAGGGTTTGGTATGTAAACATTGTTATATTTATATTAATATACATGATGATGATGATGATGATGATGATGATGATGTGTGTGTGTATGTATGTATGTATGTATGTATGTATGTATGTGTGTATATATACATATATATATATATATATATATATATACATATATATATATATACATGTGTGTATATATATATGTGTTTATAAATATGTGTATATGCATTTAGTAATGTACATGTCTATAGTTTGACCATTTATATTGTTTAGGCTGTAAATAGTACTTTTTCAGTCTTTCAGTTTGGACATTTATTTGGCTGCAAATGTGTGTTTTGTTTTCTTGGCATGAATAATTTTCCCATTGCACTTTAATTTGAAGTAATTGCTGCACATGCTGAAGTTAGAGGTGAAGACAAAAACAGTAATTTGAAGCGAACCTGATAATTACAAGTATTTAGCTGAATATCTTGTGTTATTTTGTCTGATTTTTAGGTTTTGTTAGTTACGATAAGCCTCAGTCGGCGAGAAATGCAATCCAGGCAATGAACGGATTTCAGATCGGTAACCGCAGACTTAAAGTAGAACTGAAGAAGCCGAGGACTGAGAGCAGGCCATACTAGGTAATGGTAAGTATGCAGCGGTGAGTATCTTGACAGTCATGCTTATATTAGAGATTACCGTATTTAAATGCTTATAGCATTACACAGTGTAACACATGCACAAGCTCATAATGCATGAAAAACCTGTAAGACTTGGCTGTTTTGCAAATATATTCAGGCAAAAAACACACTTTGTCTGTGTCTGAAAAAGTGTGTTGTTTTCTTATTTCGTTAAATTGTGCTTGTAACGTTTAATATTTGAAACATTTATCAGCCGGGTGTGCCCTTTGCGATCGCTTTACTTTTCAGGACTGACAATGTGTACCAGGTATTGCTGTTTGATTAAAATGAGCTAAATGAAATGTCTGACCAATGACCGCTATAGGTCGAAGGGAGAAAGGAAGAGAATTTGAGACCAAACTTGTGTGAACAGATATGCTCTGCCCACAGGGAAGATATTTTGGTTGCTCGGTTTGAAAAAAGTGAAACTCAACATCTTCTTCTGTTGATGTGCACACTGTTTGGGAGCACAGTTTCAGCTATGTTTAATCACTCAGGATTTTTCATTTGGCAGATTAGAACTGATTACTGCACTTTATCAAATAGATTATTGTTTGTGGTTCAGACTTTGAAAATGGAATGTTTGGTTCTGATTCATACTTATTTCCACTACTTCATTAGAATCTGGTTAAGCTGAACTGATCATTTATTTAACCCATTTACTGGCCATGACTCATACATGCATCCATTTTATTACATTACCTTGCAAATAAATGGCTGGTAGAGGGGTTAATATGATGGCCAAATTGTTTCTTCTTCTACTGGGTAATCTGCTTCTTAAGCTTATAAAGTGTATATTTCAGTATCTTGTGAGTTCTGTTTGTGTTTATTTTGTGTTTTCATTTAAGCTTTGTTAATATGTGTTGTCATCGAAGCAGTAAACTATGTAACTGTGATTGTTTTTCTGTTATAGATAAAATGGCAGCCGTGTTGGTCATGTGACTTCTGTGTCTGTAGTATGGCAGCCTAATATTAATACCAGAATCCTTGGTACTTCTGTGGTATTCTGACGTATTTGAGTAATACTTATGTACTTGTTGCTGTATGGATTATGAATATTACTGTACAATCTTCTGCGTGCTCATTTAATTTTAAGCCATACTATTTTTGGCTTGAATTGCATATTTTTAATTGATAAATTCAGTTGTTTGTTGGTATGGTAATGAATCTTGTGGTATGCTGAATCGCTGATGTGACTTGTCAAGTTTATTTTTGTGTTATTATTGTACATCTATACAGCTCCAAGTTTTTTTGTCCTATTCTCAGATGTTTGTCCTGTTTATTGTAAGTGCTGCCATTTGTAAAAAGGTGTGTTTTCAGAATGTTTGTGTAATTAGTAGTGCAGTGTGCATCGGTAAATGATATATGTGGTCACCTGCTCGTTAAAGTCAAAAAGTACAGTTTCACCCTTTAGGCTCAATGCCTATAGGTTCTGGTGTTGATCCCCATTTTTGCAGCCATCAGCCCATTGGTGGCTAAACCATTCATCGGCAGGCAGCGGCCAGCCTCTTCCGTCGAATCTAAGGTTACTTTTGGAATGATGCCATTGCTACTCGGTTTGGTGTTACTGCAGCCCTCTAGCGAGTAAGGCTAAGTCGACCTTAGGGGCTCCTACGCGATTGAACTCGTTCTGTCGGCATGCCTGCCCAGCGTGTAGCCACTCCTGCCATCTTCCCGTTAGCAACTTGATATTTTAATTTTGGGCATTTGAATGTTATTTTTATCTATTGACCGGATTGCACAACTCATCAATACAGTGACAAATGAAAAGGGCTTCACTAAATGTTTCTCAGCTTTCCAAATAACTATTTTTGCTTGTTACCACCCAAACAATTTGATTAATTCCAACTCTTTTTAGCCTCTTACATTGTCAAGTCAAATGTCCTTCCTGAGCTCCTATCCAGTGGCGGCTCCAGGATTTGGCAAGTGGGGGGCGGGGCGTTGGGGTGGCAACTTCTAATCATGGGGGCCAACCATTTGTTGTTAGGTATGTAGTATTAAGTATAGGGTCCCAACAAGGGGCCAGGCACTCAATAGGGCGGCACGGGCCCCCCTGTGGAGCCGCCACTGCTCCTACCCGAAAGCCGGGCTCATAGGGCAGCCAGGCGTGCAAATACACGGTTACGGGGCCAGCAGTTATCCATATTGTGTAGCATGCCTGTTTCACTTGTGCAGCATTACCACACTGCTACTCGTTTGTCACTGCCCTATATATAGCAAGTGAAGGCTGACTCATCCTTAGGGCTCCTGCAGATATCGAACTTGCAACCTTTGGATTTCCAAGCCATTATTACCACTCTAACTTCCCACCCCATTATATAGATGCCTAATTAGATTTCCTGATCTATTCTGAGAGGCAGTTATATTGTATAATTAATTGGTTCCTATACTTCCAGTTTTCAATACAATACAGTAGTGTGTTCATTTCATCCCCTTAATTGCAAGAAACTCTCCTGGTTTACAAAGTTCTTCATTACAATTAGCCTAGCTACCCTTTCAGAACTATGTATGCAAAACAAAAATATATTTGACTCGATCCTCCTCTGGAATCTATAGTTCTTTCACTTTCTCATACTTCGACAGTTCTTGGCACCCGTGATTTCTTGGTGGCTACTCTGCGTTATCTCAACCTCTGTGTTCGCTGCAAATTTTCTATCAAGCTCTAGAGCCAGACTCAAAACCATGTCACCTGGTTGTCTGGCCTGAAATACGGAATTTGGGCTTCTTTCTTATATGGTTAGGATTTGGTGCATCATGACATTAAGGTTGATTGCTTTGGATGGATTGGAAAGCAGAACTTTTGAGATTTTTAGTGCTGCAGTTGGAAAGCTTAAATCAAACTTTCCTTGTGTATATACTATACATAGCTAAAGTTTCTCTTCAATAACCATTGTAAGTTTGTTTGGAATGGCTAAACTTCAAATTTGGTTTGAAACTGACCATATCCTCAGCTTTGTAAACTGTCTTATTTTCCAACTGATATTTTTGACATTGACCTGATCTTTTGCAGATGGAATGGGAATAGCATTAATTGATGCCCATGTGTATTTCATCATCATCATCATCATCATCATCATCATCACAACCATACACAATTGATTATGGTATCATTGTTAACAATATTAAGATCGCTTATTAATGTAATAATTTCAGTAGGTTTTACGATTAATTTCTGTTCGGAGATAAACTTCAGGACTGTATGAAAATAGCAGCAATAATAAACCTAAGTCAAAGCCCTGGATAGAAGAAAGTATCTAAACAACTTTTGTAATATACTGCAATTTAACAAAGCATAGCACCTCTTCCCTCTTCTTACACAAGTTATTGGTAACAAACCTAGCCTAGCTCTGTACTTTTAGAATTTCTAAATTTCTGGAGTGCTAATACTGACCAGCCAAGGACTTTACAGTTTTTCCGTTATCATATTTTTATGAAATAAATATTAGAAATGGATCAAAAGCGTGTTTGTAATTTATTTTCAGCTGGGTTTTATACAAACTAAAACCAAGCAACCATTACTAAGTAATCTACCGTCTTTACACCATATATACATAATGTGAGCCTGAATGTTTGAATTGTCACAATATCGTTAGTTAACTGTTCAATAAAGCATTTGGGGGCTTTGTGACATTTTAAGTGAACTAGAAATGTGTTTCTATTTTCTTTTATATCTATGTTCTCATGAAGAATCTATAGCTTTATGTAGGTGCTGGACCTCAGGGGCATAGCCAGGAATTTGATTTGGGGGGTATAAATCTGTAAAAACTATAAAAATCTTAAAAAACACATTAAAAAACTTTTAGGTAGCCTGATTTGGGGGGTATATATACCCCTCCAGTCACTATGCCCCTGATGATGGTCATTCCTACTTCTAATTAATTATATGTTCATTTGAATCTTGAGAACTTGAGGTGCTTCTTCTAATGTCTTTTGTTCGGTTTTTCTCTTGACATACGTGAATCACTATGCTGTTGCTTCTCTTCTCGGCCCTTTGGTCTGTCAACTGACTGACTATGATGCTTTTTCTTTTGTTTTGCTTTTGTCCTTTCTTCTTCTGAACTTGAATGACCTCTTTTCTTAGTCTTGTGTTTTGATTTTTCATCTGGTTGATTTGAAGTACCCTGATGTGCTTCCTTAGTCTTTCTTTTTGTCTCTCCAGAAGGACTTCTGCTTCTATGCTTCTTGTTATGCCTTTGTACTGTTCTTTCTTCAGAACTTGATGTATCTCTTCTCTTTTGTTTCCCTTGCTCATTGGAAGAGATCGGCGATCGTTCCCGCCATGATTTTTTTCTATCCTTTCTGGAATCTACCATTTTCCTTCTCACATCTTCATCAGCGGAGGATAAATTGTGTTCTGAACTTGAAGAACGGTTCTTTTTCTTTTTGTGGTGTTTCTAAAAGTCAAGCAGACTTTATATCATTTGAAAGTAATCCATATTAACTGTTTAATTAAGTAAACTGTAGAATGGAACCACAACAGGATAAGTATTTTGTAATTCTGCCAAGATTCTAATTTAAATTTATATTAGAAGAGATGATGGACTCTGCCACTTAATACAAAAACATTGGGTTGGAACAATTCTGGAGTTACTGGAGATGACTCTTACTGAACAATTTAAAAACTTTCTACAGCAAGTACTATATCTAATAGAACATATATAATAGAAACAGAGAGTTCTCTAGGTTTTATTATGACCAATAATGCCTTAAATACAGTTTAACAAGGGCTGTGAAAATCATTTTTCCAAAGCTAAATTTTTGCAAAAAATTACAATATGTTCAATTGTTCATATCAAGTAAACAAATCAGCAGCTGTACTTTTGTAACTAACAGCTGTACCTTTGTAACATTCAAAATTTTGCAACAGGATGGTGATATTTAGGCTAGAAAGTTCAAAACTTCTCAAATATTCTGCATAAAATAGAAGCCAGACCTGTCCAATTTACCGGTATTCTTAATATTATTCCTAAAATGGCATTAAACACATTTTATTCAAATATAGACCAAATATTTTAAATATATAACAGGCAAGAACCAAAGTTCTCCAGGAAGTCTTAAAACCATTTAATATAACAGCACAGTTGCTAAATGTATAACAACATAGTGGTGTCCTGGCAAGTTAGGAAATACCAGTACCCCAGCAAATAAACAATAATATGCAGAAAAATTTGCTCTACTAGTATACCTTGTGCGTGTGTCTATCTTTTGACTGGCTTCTTTCTCGCTTATGTTTCACACCTGTGTCAACTTCTTCAAAGACTAAATTGTATTTGTTGCTGGTAAAAAGGTTAAGACCCAAAGTACTGTTTATGCTTGTGACACATTACCAACCTATTCAGCAATTAATTTTTAAAAATAATGTGCAACTATTTTAATACACAGAGTGAAGTGAAAACCCCCTCAAGCAAATTTGTCTAAACATAATGTTTGTTAAATTTAATGTATTGTGTATCTCTAGTCCAAGAACATCAGCTGTACAAAATAAACTCTTCATTTGCATAAAAATGATTTTTCAAGCAGTTTTGTTCAAACTTTTTGTAAGTTAGAAACTATGATCAGTAAAGGATACACTCTTCTATCATCCGGATGCTTGATTCGTAGCTGTGTTCGTTCTTCATCATCATCTTTCTTGGCATCTGGTTTTCCTTTTTCCAAAATACAGCAGACATTTTGAATGGAAAAGCAAAATAAAATACGTGCTTACAAAATCTGCAAACAGGCCTGTCTTAATTTTGCTGGTTAAAGTACAATAAAAAGCATATTTATGAAAACAATGCAAATTAATGTTCCTGGAAAAATTGAATGAACTCCCAACATGCACTTGTATTGATGTTGAAAACTGCTGCTCAATTCTCACAGATACAATATGCTATGCAGTGGCACAGCCAGGATTCCGGAATGGGGGGGAACCGACATCTTTGGGCCGAAAGTCTTGACAAGTAAAAAAGGTCATTGTCTCGCATGCTTTTAGCTCTTGTGATCTCATACTACCCCTACCCCCAACTACTCCAGTTCTGCACAAACCTCACGACCAGTCCCAGTAGGGGACCAGGCCTCCCATAGCTACGCCAATGATGCTACATAAAACAGTTTAAAGAAGGATAAAAACCTTTTGGTTTCCATCTAATTTTCGACACAGACTGACTGAAGTCAACATGAATTCTTCTGTCATCTATAAGAACATTGTCCATTTTGAAATATGCCTTCTCACAGTCTTCAGGCTAAAGAAGACAGTAACAACAATTTAGTGTCATAGGACAACCAAGGTGATTTTATTAAAATCAAAATGAAAACACAAATGAAAGTCTAAACTAATTTCCAAATCTTTGATATGAATCATGGAAGTGCTTCTATTCTTCACATCAGACATCTAGCTACAGCTGTAATTAAATTATATACAGCTGTAATATTGGTCACATGACTCAGAGCTAGTCACAGTCTAAATGACACGATAATCAGCATGTGGCTGCACAAGCTATCATGTAGTAAAATAGCCAAAACACATACAAATAGAGGGTCTAGAAATGTAATATTCCTTCCCTGTCAATATTATAATGGACCCTAGTCTATGTCTAAAAACTAAGATTAATTAGCCAATCAATGGTTAAACTTCAGACAGTCCACTCTCCTCTTTGATATAGGAAACAAGTTACTGGTACCACTCTTAACTCTAACATCAAAATATCATACAAAATTATTACTTATAATACAATGATTTGCCAAAAATACGCACCTTTTCAAATTCTATAAATGCATACTGCAATGAATCTTTCGTCTTCTGATCTCTGATGACTTCGCAGCTAAAATCAAGTTTTAAAAGTTTACATTTATTAACCCTTGGACTGCAACAATCCTTATAACCAACAGGCTATGAAGCCAAAATGCCAGTCTTACGAGGCAAAAGGGTTAAGACGCTTTTGACCCCCATTCAAGGGTACTGCAATGCTTCCCCAAGACTTGTAATCAGCTTTGTCCAATTTCACGGTTCCCAAACTCTGATATTCCCAAACCTTGGCTATGCTAATGATCATGACTGTATTGTAAACTTTAGAAGCTTTGGCATGCCAACAATAGTGTTGCATAAACAAACCTTGCTATGGGACCAAATCGAGAAAATATAATTTCCAGGTCTTCAGATGTTGTGACAGGATTCAATTTGCAAACAAACAACACGTTGTCCGGTGGTTTGACATCAACGTCAGGTATGTCTCCAACCTGCACACATTCAGCACCTGATATATTTGATGTATACAAGTAACAGCAGCATTCTAACAATGGTAACATATACCCTTTAAAGATGGATTCTAGATGCCCAGAACTCTGTAAAACCATAAAACACTAAATTTTCTTTAGCACTCTAAGCATTCTAATGAAGTAATTTCAGGCAACAAGAAGTTACAGCTGTATTAGTGGCCAAGCTGTTCTAGGCTATGATGTCATATATCGCTTTCTCTTGTATAATAATACAGCATTGAACGCCTGTAGTGATTTGGCTAAAAACTTGTGTAATGTGCTATGGCTGAAATAACATGCAATCCCCAAAAATGTTGCATATAATTTATTGACAAAATCATAAATTTTTATTGCATAAACAAATCAAGAACCTTCAAGGCCCAAACAAATTTTTCAAGACCCAAACAAGCTTTTCTAAAACTAAGTTCTTGAATTAATTTTCAAGCTTTATTGTAAAATACTTCTAATGAATTCAAGACCTCCACATGAAATCCGAGCTATACATTTCACATACATAGGCTTGAACTTTAAATGCACGTTATAAAAGTGAAAATACGGTTGGATAACCTTCAATTGCAACACTCCAACATACTAAACAGTGTACACATTCAAAATGAGCTTTCCTTATTGTATTTTTTTCATTATGTCTAAAATACATCTGTGTTAGAGAATCCTTATAGAACAAGGTGATTATGCTTAACGCTTGATCCAACATTATTCCTTACCATCTCTAATATTTGAGCGTTTGCTTTTGCTTCTCTTTCTTTGTGTCGCTGAGTAACCTCCTCGGCCGTTAACCCTTTCTCGTCGTCAACTTCCTCATCAACACCAATACGACCACCCTGTCAATGACATATTGTTAGAGAAAACATGCACTAGGAGCCTGAATGCATACTGACAGCTGTGCAAAATTGGAGGCAAATAGGGGGTTAAATTGGAGGACATAATGGGGTTAAATTTTGTCCCATCAAGCCCATCAAATTTACCCTAAAAATTTGGATTAACACTTGCCCCAGCCAAAGAATTTATGGTAATATTTTGAAGGAAAATTGAGATGGAAAATTACTACTGAAAATCTAAGTGCTAACTAATTAATGGCAGCTACTGATGGCATCCATTAAGGTTCAGAAACTAACTAAATAGCTTTCTAGATTTTTCTGATTTTAGGATATTTTAAGCATTGTAAATAAAAGCAGAAGAGTAGTAGTAACAGTCACATAGCCACTGAATGTAAACCTCGAACAAATTGTGTATGTAATAGAAAACAGTCAATGAGGATACTAATGGAAAACAAAACACTTTACACATATGGATGATATAACACAAATGGACCTCTGGGTGTATTATTATTATTATTATTAATTATTATTGTTATTATTATTATTATTATTATGTTTGTTAACACACATGTATATGCATATGTATTACATCATAACACCTGACATTTCATCAACATATTGCACAAGATACTAATAATAACAATGTAACATTTAAGTTTTTAATTCATTTGTCTGTTGATCAAGTAATGATTCAACAAAAGATACCTTAAGCCTTTCAGCAGTTGGTGAAGGAGATCGATCTGGAATGTACTTTTCCAGGCCCTGCGGATCTTCAAATGGATCATCAAGTACAACGGTGTGAAATATTCTGTTGTCAAAATCAAATCGTACACTGACTTAATAATATGAAATAGGTGACTTCATAATATAAACTAGGTTATCTGTTTTTATGATGTTTCAACAAAAGATGAGAGTTCTAAGCATATGTTCATACCAAAACATCAGATTCTGCATAGACATTTATAAGCAGATGACCTTTCATGCCACATTATTTATTTTAAATATTTACCAAAACACTAACTGCTATCTAGAGTAATGAGCATATCTGTAACAGAATTTAGAGTTAAATCTTGGACAGAAAATTGCAAATAAAATAATATTTAAATCTGAATTATGAAAACTGAAAATCTTCACAAATCCTTGTTAGTATCTCAAAATATCATTTCTTATGTCCACAAGTCACAACTTGGCTAAGTTTTCAAATGACATCACAAATATTTTTGAAGATCAAATCTTGATAATAGAGTGATGCCAACTACAACCAAACCTGATATCTTTGTATGGCTGATTGCTGCCATCTACAATTGCCTCATTGAACATGTTGAGAACTTCGAATCCTTCTGCAACTTCACCAAATACTGTATGTTTCTGTGAGTCGAGATAGTCAATGTTTGGCGCGAGAGTCAGGAAAAACTACGACAAACATTATTTTGCAAAAACAACGGAAAATAAATAATCATTTCAAAGTAAATGCAAACACCCTATAATCCACTGTTCTTAGAAAACTATAATAAATAACTGTATCAATACAACAGTATATCAGTCTGTCACTGCCAGGTTAGGTCTCATAAGCAAATGCAGGCCGTATCCATAAGTGACAACATGTGCATTCCAAAAGCTTATTTGCTAGCTACTTCATTTTATGTAAAGATTTAACACCATGATTAAAAAATCATTGATAAAGCAGCACCATAAAAGACCATAAAATAACTTTTGATGAGAAGTTTAGCAAATCGTCTCATTTTAATTTTTTCACAAAAATTATAATATTTCTATCCTGCCTTCTTGTTATGCCAAATGGGAGATACATACAATATTTATGTGAGATAATATTTATAATAATAACATCCCTTAACTAATATATTAACAAACCTGTGAACCATGTATACCTTCTCCACCATTGACCATTGACAAGGTTCCAAATTTCTTGTGTTTAATACGTGGCACTGTTTCGGCCTCAAAAAATGCAGCTTGTTCTCCATACAACAGGCTGAAAAAGACAAAATAATAAAGATCGTTTAATCAACTTTATTAACTACATTAGTGGAACACTAAAACCTATAGATATTTATATCTAGTACCGAAAAAACCATCAAAATTAAAATGGGTTCAAGGAAAATTAAGCTAAAATATGAAACAAATAGGATGTACATTAAAAACAAGAGTCATTGGTGCTTATAACTGCAATTTCTGAATGAAATATAACAGCCATTAACCCCTTAACTGGGGACCCCAGATATATATCCATCCATTTTACATTGAGTTACAATTAAATACATGGTTAAGGGGTTAAGAAATCTGAAGAATCACAGAGAACACGCACACACCATACCTAAAAATAGATTTTCCACCTTTTCCATTTCCATCTGGATCTCCTGTTTGAGCAACTAAATTCCTCTAAATTTACATAGAAAGAGTTCAGACTTATTATTGACATCAATTAAACCTCAACAAAAACTGAAATTCAGATTATTTATTATATTTTATGATGCATAGAAATTCACAACAGCAGCAGTCTGCCATATTTTTCAGTCACTATGCAAGGACTAAATTTATATCTGTAAATCCTTGTCAATTAAGAGTTTGGTTAAAATTTGAGGCTTTCAGTTTTTGAGGGTAGAAATTATAAATGTGTTGTAATTGGACCTGTTTAAGCTTTATCTTCATATAAACGTTTATTAACTAAATCACAAATAAAAGCACTTAATGATCTGTCAATTAGTGGAAACTACTAAAATGTTTTATATCCAGTTCTAAGACAAAGACAAACTACTGGTAATCTGACTGCCAAAATTTTCAAAATATAATGTTCAGTACAAAGTTAAACACAAGCGCTCGCGAGTGTATTGTGTAGCGTTCTGCATGCCTGTTAGACTCGCAGTATTCGCTGCTACTCATTTACCACTGTCACCTGGTGAGTGAAGGCTGAGTCAACCTTAGGGCTCCTTTAACTATCAAGCCACAACCTTCAGATCTCCACACCAGTGCTGTTACCACTCTGCTAATATCCCACCCAAAGCTAATATACACAACTGTAAATGTCAACTTTCTAAATATTGCATAATGCATGACCATTGCCTTTCTCTCTAAGTACCACATAGCTGGTATTGAAATGTTACAGTAGTTGTGTATTACACAAAGAAGAACAAAAACTCATTCAGTAATAGACCAATTGCTTTATAATGGTTTTTTTAAGTCTGTAAATATCTAAAGCCTTACTTTAATGCAATACCTAGTAGATACAATTGTATTACCTGAACACTGTGAAACAAGCTGAAGTTGTAATATTTTATTTTGCAAAGCTTCAAGAAATTCAAACAACCTAACAAACAAATCAATGCACACAATTAGTAATTAATAAATGTCCACTAAATGTATTTGCTTAACACTAAGCCAACATACCAGCTGTCATAGAACAGTAGTAGTAGTAGTCATAGTAGTTGTAGTAGTAGTAGTAGGGTAGTTGTTGAAATGGGCGCCCCACTAAAAGTAGTCTGTAAAAGCCAACTAAAAGCCAACACATGTAGTACAGCGCCCCAGCTATGTCATGCTTTGTTTCAAGTGTGAAAAATTTAATATCTAACGCTGATTTTTCAACACGTGTAGTACAGAGCACCTCACGTGGTGCTTTGCCTAGTCTGAAAAACTTCAATATTCAATGTTGATTTTTCAACACATGTATAGCCAGGGCACATTTGTATTGTTATTATTGTTAGGTTCATGACAATTTATAGGGGAAGGCAATAAACATGGAAGGGTGGTTGAATCCTCCCACTGCCCAACTGGATCCTCCCACTGCCCAACTGCATCCCCTACTGCACCCCCACTACATCCCCACTGCTACATTTCCCAACAACTACATCCCCCAAGCTCGACATATCCCCCCACTGCTCCAGGTCACAAATCGCACCCTAAATACAGCACCCTGTCACAACATTAAACAAATTGCACTACAAAAATTATATTTGTGTGTGTATGGGCGTGTTGGTTGTGTGTAACCAAGCGCGGACTGATACAGTGGCACTTTGGTTATAGGGCGAGGACGGACACATGGGGGCGTCTGTCTCAACAACTACCAGAAATAGCAGCAGCAGCAGTAGTAATTGACTTACATGTGTTTTCACTAAACTGTTTCTAATACTCAAAGGTGTCAATTTATGGTACTCCAAATCCATCTATAAGAGACCAGTTTTATGTGCTGGTTAACCTAACTAGGGTCGCCAGATACCTCCATGTCCAAGGGAGGACACCAGAGTTCATAAAGGATAACGTCTACTGATTGCGCTATATAAGTTCTTTTCTTTGATTTGATATACTAAATTAGGGTCCAGATTTCTGCATTCCGCCTTAAGTAATGATGCCTCCGCAGAGGAAACTTTCCATCAAAAGTGGACTTTTATTATTTATTTCACTAAATAATATTAATTATTACATCTAGGTCTTTCTTTAGCGTATAGATCGACTGTAATATTTCCATAAGACGTCTCGAGGATCACCGACATTATCTCGCTTGAAACAAACCCCTCCCTGCCGAATTACGTCCAACAATAATCGCCTTCGATTTATTTATTTTAAAATAAATCATTGAATTACACAACTGGAATGGACGATCTTCTATGCAAAGCACCGAGATAAAATCTCGGAATGCAAACCCTTACATTTCATAGATTTTAATTAAAGTCTATGTTCCATTTGTTCCAGTAAGCGATATTAGATTCAAGATTTTTCTAACCAATTAAAGTCTAGCCTTGAAAGTCAGGGCGTCTACACCATTCTAAAAAAGGGGGGAAGGAATTTGTTCAAATAAGCAAAAAAATTCCAAGATAAAAATCATGATGTAAGGTGCTCAATTGATATTAGATTGTCATTTTCTAACCAATGCCACAAAGTCACAAGCCTTGAAAGTCAACTTGCAAGTACTGTAGGCTTCGGTTTTAGGAAATGTATTTGCCTACAATCATCCGTACACAGCTTATATTAAAATGATTAGTGTTATATGAAACTTTTGCCCAATTTTAGTCAATATAAGTTTGCATGGTCACGGCATGTTATAAAGGCGCTGACGTTAGCCGCACAGTTCCCAAAAAATTAATCTTATTTCGCAATAACTCAGGGAAAGCGTATTCCGACAATTTTGCTCTGAAACTCCACTAACAAGAGGGGATCTATTACTGGCGTCGCCTTCGGATCTGCCCGATCTGGCGTTTAAGCGATTTTGCCATATTCATAACATTTTTAAGGCGCGTAACAAAGGTATGTTCCTGGCAAAATTTTAAGAGATAATTTTCAAGAAATTTCAATATCTATTTCTCTCATTTTGTCCTATTTGACAAAAATATGAATAATTCTGTCTAATATAGTTGCCAAATTTTTCATTCGAATTGAATCAGAACTTTTGTTTTGCCATTTATTTCAAAACTCAGAAGATTCCTTTCAACCAACGTTGGCCAGATGGCGTGATGCATTTTTTAAATATTGCATGCTATTATATTAGGGTCTCGGCACGTTACAAACCCGTATTCATTAAGCTAATTTGCGGTTCACAGTTTATGCTGAATGTCAGTGATGGCGTCGAGAGAGGAGTGCGGGGGTGCGGACCGCACCGGGTGACACCTTTTAGGGGGTGACACCAAACAAGGATGACCTTTTTTTGCTTGTCACGGTATTTGAGAAGGAAATGGGTGACACCACGATTTTACCGCACTGGGTGACACCAACCCTAGCGACGCCACTGCTGAATGTCAATCGATTTGCTAGATCTTGAAACCGTTCACAATCAAGCACAACCACGAACTCTTAAATGAAGTTGCTGTTCGTTTTCATTGGTGTAAACTTCTACTAGGCCTCTATTGGCGCAATTTAAGTCCCCCATTTTTGAGAGGCTGTCATAGGGAATGGGGAAGGTACAGTGGCTCGGCTCTTCCCACTTTTTCTTTTACGTTTACGTCAACGATTTCAAATCTCTATTTTAAGACATTTCTATCGCTGGCTAAGCCTGGCTTTCTGTTATTTTAATTTTATCAATAGGCCTATTTGGAATCGCGTGCTGTGCACAAATCATTAAATGAAAGACCTTTTGTTTATATAGTCTACATGTAGACCAGAAGGTTAGTCATTGTATGGAATCGTTACAAGTTCACAACAAAACGTGAATCTTTATCAATAAGAACTTGTATGACTTGAAAGCAGTGGAGAAAATTTCAAAATTTATGCGCTCCGATTTCTCCTTTGTGCGCTTGCCTTGCGACCTCTGTGCGCGCGCACACACGCGCACAGCTTAGAGGGAACAATGGGCAGGGGCTGTGGCCCCCAAGGAAATGAAGAAATAATGTATAATGTATTAAATAAATAAATGTGAAATGTACAAAAAAATCGACAAAAATTGCCCAAAATTTGCCAACAAATGTCAAAACTTTACAAATTTGCCAAAACTGGTCCAAAAATTGCCAAAATTTGACAAAAAATTGCCGAAATTTGGCCAAAAAATTATCTCGCCCGCCCCGCCCCTTCCCCGTCCCAGAAAAGTGTGAAATGACGCTACTGCCCTGAACATGCTCTGGATAATCTACTCTGTACAATAATAATTTATTATTATTCGGCCTATTATAATTATTATTATTAATAATATTAATATTAATATTAATATTAATATTATTATTATTATTATTATTATTATTATTATTATTATTATTATTATTATTATTATTATTATTATTATTATTATTATTATAGTGTTCACTCTTGTGTGCTCTTCGTAGTAGTAGTTTAATCACTGCTATATACAATTATAGTATGGAATCTATAGTGATGTATAGTGTTCAAATGGCAATTTAATCACTGCTATATACATGGAATCTATAATTCTATATGATGGCAATGTACCGTTCGTAGCCATGTTTAGGGCCGACTGGATGTTAAGTTAGCAAGAAACCTAAGCTGACATTTTTGGAGTAGACCTGTCTAAATGAATTGAAGGTAATCAAACGAGGGGCTTGAACCGCGGCTAATTGTAGCGCCGCTTAAAAGCTACTTTCTAGTAATCTCGATGTTGATCGGCATCCTCTCTCCGATATGCGACCCTTCGAATCCGTACAGTTCTCTGTTCTCCTGGATCAGGGCACAGCACGGGCACAGCAGATGCACGGCCACGTCGGATACCATGGTCCCGTGCAGGGCGCGGTGCTGGCGAATCCTCCACCGCGTCAACGGTCCGACGGCGCACATCCCGCAGCAGTACAGGGCGCCGATCATCGCCCCGTCTTCGTAGAAGTAGGCGGCGTTGCGACCGACCGTGTAGCAGGGAAAGAGGAACGTGGCGCAGCACAGACGCCAGTCGGACAGGCAACCGAACAGGTCGAACGACCAGTAGTCGGTCGTCTCCTCTTCGGGCGGACGACGGGTCGACGGCGGGCGATTAACGGAGGCGGTGCCGGCGACGCACGGGGTCGGTCCCGCCGATGTCTGCATCGTCGTTCGAAGGCGGGCGGGCGATGTCCTATCTGCGAACGCGAAAATTCAAAGTAGCATTATAGTAGCCTATTGTTGGGCAGAGAAGGTAGGTGCAGGGTTTAATCTAGGCCGTTTCCGGGGGGAATTGCCCCTTTTCTCCACGGAAATTTCAAATTCCTCCTCCGGAAATTTTGGCATACTAGGCCTACATCAACTAACAGCAGCCCCCTAGCAGAATTTCCCCCGGCTTTGTCAGTTTCCCTCCCCCCGGAGTCCAGGAGTCTAGATTAAACACTGGGTAGGTGTAAGAAAATCGATCCAACTTATGAGGGAACAGTGAGTACCTTTGGATTGGTACCCTGCGCGATGGTTAAAGGGGACTTTGGCGAGAACATGGATAAAATGGGGGTCCCAACAGGGGTTGGGCCTCAATTTTTTTCTATACTTCTCCCTTACCTACGGTAGCCTCTCAAAAAGTGAAAGGGGGCTCGAGCCTATGGAGGCCTTAGGGGCCGTCCATAAATGACGTCACGCACTTAAGAGGTTCAAGCATTTGTGACGATGTGTGATGACGGGGAGGGGGATTTCCAGAAATGTGGCGTCACATAATACTAAATATTTTTACTAATACCGCAATGCTATGTTACTGTAAAATTGAATGTATTTTACACTTATAATTATTATACTTCAATAACTTGATTAAAAAAGAATTTGAAAAAGTTTCTGAATATTACTTGTTTCAAATACAATAATTAAGACTTTAAATTAATATTTTCAAACGAAACATTAATTTTTACATTGGAAAGACGACAAGATGACGGGAGAGTTAACGCGTTGTGACGTCATATTTGAGGGGGTCTGACTTTCTGACTTTTTGTGACGACGTGTGACGAGGGGGAGAGGTAAAAAAAACTGCTGTCAAAATATCCCTGGTAGGGCGTCTGCCCTGCCTGCCGCTAACCTGGATTCGAATCTCGGGCGCTCACACGTTAACCGGCGCAGAGTGGAAAATAATATATGTGTATGGCTTTAACCTGGTGACTAGTTCATCAATAAAAAGGCGCCATATAAATATAATATTTTAAAAGTCTCTCCTTAAATCCGCATGTAGGCCTAAGTTCGTTCTTGTCCAGAGAGTATATGAAAATCATACAGACCGACTACTGCTTTGTTGTTGTGATATCGTATTAGGCCTATATACATATTTATGTAGGGAAAGAAAAACATCATACCTGTTGCACACAGGTGTCTTTCCGCGGAAGAAGAAACCAGACGATATGTAGACTAGACCTAGTACTTATTTCGGAAATTGACAGCTAAACGATTTCTATAGCTATGACAGCAGAATTATAGGCCTAACGTAGAAGGTAATTATGACAGTATAGGCCTATAGAGTCATACCAACCAAACCATCACTATAATATAAGTTATAGGCCTAACCGATTCGACCACTGTAGATGTAATTGTATGAGATGAACGTGCAGAGCATCCGATTGATTTCCTGTGTGCTTCTGTGCAGAATCTGCGCTCGATCGTGCATCTCACATAGGGCCTATAGGCCTACGCATGCGACCTACTTTAAAAGCCACGAGAAGACAGACTGCTGCTGCGTGTAGGCTACAAAAAGTGCTGTGCAGAAATGCCGCCACACATTTTCTGTATCGATCTGTTCGGGCGCAACACCTGCACATTAATTTCCAGCATTCGATCGATTTTACCTCAATATGACCCCAAGACCGCGGGGTCTTTTCTGTCTTTCAGTAACGCAGCCCATGCAGTTTGTAGGGCTATATTGGTCTGTATGCCTATATAGATGCCTACAGGCCTGTGTGCAGTGCCGTATTAGCCATGGCGCAACTGGCTCACTGGCGCTATAGGCCCACTGGTTCAATTTTTATTATTTTTTAAATAAATAAATTAGGCCTATATTGAATCACGAACAATGAATTTTAATAAAATCACAGTATTAAATGTATTTCATTTCTAATAAAGATATTTAAGAACATTTTCTAGATTTTATAATTAATTTTTATAATTTTTGGCAGAGGTTTGAAACTTCGAACTTGGAGGGTTGAGGACCTTTTAAAGTTTTGTAACTTCTGTTGCGTTGTTTGCGCCAGGCCTCCAAAAAGCTAATCCGGAACCTCCTGTGCAAACTGGAAATGCGCAATAGCCGAATGAATTGCTTTTTCAAATTGAGCTCAGCGCTTAAAATGTCAAATCGGTCCTGATGGTTGGCAGGGGCGAAGCGACGGGGGGATATCGGTATACATACCCTTCCAAAAATCAGACTAGCTTACAATTTTTAATGATTTTTTAAGATTTTCAAAATTTTTAAAAATGTATACCTCCCCAAATCACATTATACCCACCAAATCAAATTCCTGGCTAGGCCCCTGATGGTTGGCTGAAATCAGGTGTTTGAATTGGAAGAGCCTTTGAACTTCGTCCGAGAGAGGAGGATGTTCAGAGATTCAAACTCTTTTTCTATTTCGAAATTTCCGACCCGCCATAGAAATATTTTGGAAACTGGTTGAATGTTAGAATTTTAAACTTTGCTTTTTCTATTTGTCGGCAATTAGGTCTATTTGTGTTTTTAAAAAAAACAAAAACGTCGAAGAACGCTACTCAGTAAAATGTGTCTTCAAGATTTTCAGAAACGACTGCTCATCCTGTTTTATCGTTCACGTGTTCGAGCTCTGTGAGGAGGGGGGGGAGGTTCAGCACCAAACGCCAGAGTATCAGATAAATGCTCCAACTAAAAAAAAAAGGAAGATGGGGGAAGGGACTGATATTAAGAAAATAAGCAAAAAAAAATTACATGGTCTAAGATAAAAATCATGATGTATCAGGTGCTCAATTGTGAATTGTGTGCAAAAACTTTCACCTGAATATCTGCAACTTCAAAATTTTTCCGGGGTTATAATCGGACCCCTAATACCTTAAGCCGCCCCTCCCGCATTTTTATGCCTTCGGCTTTGCAATTTAGCCCCCGCCTCCGCGGTCCCAGAACGCCTATGTCAACTTTGGAGGAACTTGCTAATGAAAAAAGGGGGATAGACGCCCCTGCGGCCAAGGGTTCAGCCCAAACGCCAAATATCAGATAAGTGTTCATCTAAAGCTGAAATATATATGCATTCAAATGGCATCAGTTCATAAAAAGATCCGGCCCGTCAAGGGGTGTGAAATTTTCAGTGAATATAATGAAACGATAAATAACTTCTAATACTAACGACATATTTTTATGTCTTGCTTTCAATTTAGGACATACTGTTTTCTATTACCTATGAACTATATTTCTAAATTTTATATATATATATATATATATATATATATATATATATATATACAGTATATAAATATATATCCAAATAGGCTACATGGCCCCTCGTAGTCAGTTCATAAAAAGTTTGGTCCTTCATAACATTTAATCGAATATCTCTGATCTAAAGCGAAATCTAATGTACGACTTAAGCCTAAATAAAGAACTAGTAGTAGTAGTAGTAGTAGTAGTAGTAGTAGTAGTAGTAGTAGTAGTAGTAGTAGTAGTAGTAGTAGTAGTAGTTGTTGTTGTTGTTGTTGTTGTTGTTGTGTCTATTTAAAGACGCGTCCGTGAAAAGACGATGGGAATCTGGCTCCTTCTTTCTCATCCGGGTTCTCTATCAGCTATGGCGGAGTTCAGTAGGCCAAGGGGGTGGGGGTTAAATCCTCTTGGCTGCCGAAGACAAAGTTTTTTTAATGAGTTTCTATACATTTTTGATTTTGGGACGCGATTTTGGGGGTCAAAACCCTTGGCTATAGAATGTAACGGTGTAAGAGGTTACAACCTTTTTTGCTTGGCAAGGGAAAATAGAAGAAGAAAAGATGAGGATGGCCTTTTTTGCTTGTCAAGATTTTTTCGACGTTGGTCGCGGGGTCAAAACTACCCTCCCCCTTCCGGAAATCCTTGCTACGCCACTGGCGGAGTTTACTAGATTCGTGACCTCAAGACGGAATTCGATTTGTCCGGGGCTTTGTCTGCCTTTTAGCTCCCTCTCAATCGGCTGAAAATATCTCCTCCACCCGTGAATCAAACACGGGTTGTTTAATATAGATAAGAGACGTTAAGTCTTTGCAGCCATGGGCAGCGGATGCTATCAGTCAGGCTGATTTCTTTCCTGCAGCGCCGAAGATGAAGATAATGAGGCTACACGCGGATCGCCTGATACAATTGTCCTGAACAACTTTGGATATCTAAAACAATTCCGCACCGAGGTTAAGCACCACTCTTCCATTTAGCATTTTAGTCTCAACGTAAAGATTAATATTCCTATAATTATTAATCGATATCTCTTACTCCATTGACAAATTAAAATCTATCATTGTATGAATTTCCTATAGCTACTACGGTGCAAGGACTAATAAATCGAATTCTTTACAATCCGTAAGGGATTTGACCTAGAACTAACACCCCGTCTAAAACATAATCAAATCCGGAAGAATCTTGACCTTTTAAAGCATCACAGACATATTTTCAAGCGACACTTAGGCCCTACATGTCTAAAAACTATATCATCGTCAAACATAGTCATAGCCGTGAACTTCTTTTAGGCCTCCAGGCTCGAGCCCTCCCCCACACTTTATGAGAGACTATCACAAGGAATGGAAAGGCATGCCTATAGGAGTTGGGCCCCCACTTTTTCGTCCGAATTTACGCCAGTGAACAGGGCATAATGTTGCACGGTAAGACGAGGTCTATTAAGACACAGAAATGCTTCGCCATGGTCCGCTACACAGTCTGCCTGCTACCGACCTTTAAAAGGGTCTGCATTGGAGCAAAAATTAATCGTGTTACACCATCGCAGACGCACGCATGTACCGCGGTCGTGCAAAAAACCGACACACGCACACACACACACGCAGCCATGTACGCTAATGCGAACGTGTAGATCTACATATATATAGTAGTACGCACCAACATATGCTCGAGGAAATAGATTGGTGAAATTCGGCCGATAGGAGAGGGAGAGGGAGAGGGGAGAGAGAGAGAGAGAGAGAGGAAGTCTTACCTCCAGGACGTATGTTCTGTGCCTGAGCATTGAGCAACGCAATCGAATAGACGTCGTGCTGTGAAGTCAACGAGCGCCCATCCCGTATATACACGCAGACCCCAACGACCGATGGCTGGCTGCAGACATGGTCGATGATTACAGGGTACTCGTAGCCGGACGCAGTTGGGTACTGAATGTACTGGACGACCGGCTTTCGGCGCACGGATAAAGGTACTGGAACCTTGCTGCCGTTTCCGTCGACTGCAATTATTATTAGCGTTACCTTTACGAGGCAGGTGAGCAAAGGTAGTCCGTCCATAAAAGCAACGAACAGATTTCGAAATTGGCTCCTCGACTTCGCGACACCGTTGGCGTAGAGCGACGGACACAAGGCAAAGGTCACGAACCGCTATGCACTGCAACCGCAGCCCAATGATCCCTCCCCCCAATGTGATTTATGTCCAACAAATTGCAATATTTCTATGACACTGCGAACCCATAGACTGTAGAAAAGTCGAGAGATCGCTAATATAATATACAAGTTACTCGAAAGTGAATGAAACTCGAAGAACGAATACGCGTCGTGGGCCTATCTCATTGGCGTAAAGTAGGGAGAAAAAGTGTGTGCCAAGTTCATATACCTTCCCATTTCCCTATGGTAGCCTCTCAAAATGCGAGGGCTCGAACCTAGAAGCTGGATAGAAGTTTGCGTCTATGGTCTATCTTTTGAGGAAAGGAGGAACGGATGAAAATAGGAAATTGCTGGTCACTGCTTATTGACTCACAACTGGTCCACTCTATACATAGCAAATGGGAAAGTTTCACGCCGTCATTAACTTATTTAACTAACTTAAGCCTATTTAGCACGATGAACCATTTAATTTTAAGAAATCTCCCCACTTTATTCTCACTCCACTCCACCCCCATTGGTCTGAACCCATTGGTCTGACTCAAATACCACGCTGCACTCTATAGATAAGATATTTCTACATATGATAACCTACTATTAATAGATTAAGATAGTCTAGTGTTACAGAATAGGGCGGACAGTTTCCTGTGTTCCAACCGTCATGTGCAAACATTAGTCACAGATTCGTCATTTTTCATCGGTCAAACTCATGCGGGAAGGAAACGCACCGTTAGAGACCTATAGCCTATGTCAAACGGGGTCGTTCATTTTGAGGAAGAATCAAAATTCTATTGTCTTTTAAATTTATTAACAAGAAGATTTCTATAGGTAGGCCCCTACGTGGCATAATGAACGTCAAAGGAAAGGGATGTGATTTGGCAATCTTTATAGAACGTAGGTTATTTTGTCTGTAAACCCCAATCAGGGATATTTTTACACCCTCCAAACACCCCACCACATCCACCTCTCCCTCCAATTTGAGACCGACACCACCTTCCAACACCTCCCCCCAATTTCAGCTATGGGTTGACCCTTTTTGCCTGTCAGACTTTTTTGTTTGGCAGGGGATCCCCAAAATTTTTACCGACCCCCTCCAAATTGATAATCCTAGAAATAACCCTGACCCCAATAACAAGAATTATCAGAACCCGGAGCAGTGTGTCAAATAATAATAATAATAATAATAATAATAATAATAATAATAATAATAATAATAATAATAATAATAATAATAATAATGAGAATAAATAATAATAATAATAATAATAATTTTAAAATAATTTTAATAATAATAATAATAATAATAATAATTGTGCTAAAATTTTAGATCTGTCTTGTGCTAAAAGGCGCTGTTACGTAGCTACTGTATTTGGGTCTTTTTTAAGTATAAGATTTTAAAAGTAGGAAATGCCCTTTTCGCGGAAGGGGCAGTGCTAAAACGTTTCTCGACTGTTATGTCGCATAATTAGACGTCCTCTGTAATTATCTCTCTGTTTTCTCCGTCGAAATCAACGCACTTAGCGCGGTATGATTGATCGGCGTTCAGATAATTGCCTTTGATTTATGTAGCGCCAGCCGCCGGCAGTTCGAACGATCGCAATCTTCCTTTTATTTCCGATAATTTTGCCCATTGTCTATCGGAAGTGGTGGAAATTGTTCTGGGTTCTGCTGGCGCTGTCTTCTTCGCGGCGGCCTGCTTCGGTGAATTATTTCACGTTGGAGGGCGACCCGAAGGCGAAGACGGCGTCTTTGGGACCCTTGTGGTCAAGGAGGAATCGCCCGGTAGCGGTCGCCGCTTTGATGCGCAGCACCTTCGTAGAGCCACCTGGACGGACGCAGCTACCGTAAGAGTCTTCTTTCAATTATTATACCTGCGCGATTGCGCCCAGGGGCGTAGCCAGGAATTTGATTTCGGAGGTATAATGTGATTGATTGGGTTATAAATCTTTAAAAACTTTGAAAATCTTAAAAAAACATATTAGAAACTCTAAGGTAGCCTGATTTGTGGAAGGTATATACTGTAAGTGTATATACCGATATAAAAACCCCGTCGCTACGCCCCTAAATTTGCACCACATCAAGAACTAAATAATTGAACTGGCACTTTTCGGTATTAGCCAGATTCGCCTATTCTTCTCAGTCTAATTGACTTGTTTCAAATACACCCTTTAACGACATCGACACTTTGTTTTTCTTGCTTCCTAGAAAGGTTTGATAGCCAGTGTTACCAGTGACTGGGATTTTTCACTAGATCTGGGATTTTTGAGTGTCTCCTGGAGTTCTTTTCGATCTTTTTTATTGGAATCTATGATTTTCAGAGCATTATGATATTTCTGGGATTTTCCTGGTATTTTGCATAGAATCTGAGATTTTACCGTGGAATCTGGTTTTTGTAGCGAAGGATAGTAAAGTATTACTACTTACTGCAATCCGCTTGGAGAAGAAATAGGTTAAAAGTAAGACGATGAAAGAGTAAGAGAGATGAAACGGCGATTGCCGTTTTTGTTCGTCAATACTTTATGGGCAATGATTGCCAAAAATTTGGGAAATTTTGGCGAAATATGGTTAAAAATTGCGAAAATTTCCAAAATTATGGCAAAAATGCCAACGTACATAAATTTATCTGGGATTTCCGGGATTTTTGCCGGAGAAAATCTGGGATTTTTGAATAACCTGGTAACACCGTTGATAGCTAATTGACACTAGAATAGTTAAGCAAATAGACGTAGGCCTACATATCTATTAGGTATCTAGGATCAAACCCCCTCAATTTTTCAGACGCCACCATAGGGAAGGGATAAGCTATAGCGGCGGCTGAGCTCCCACCCCACTTTTTCAAACAATTTTACGCCATTCGGTAGCGTGCTACCAATCATAAGAATTCTTCTTTCGCGCTCCCCCCCCATCCACGCCTATACATTCAGGCATCAGCTGCGTCGTTTAGAGTTACAGACAAGAAGACGATTGCGTTACGGATTTCACGAATACCGCGAGCGCCGCCGCCTCGATTATGTCTGGTCCTGTACGACCGACTGCAGAACTGCACTCCAGCGCCCGTCTTTTACCCGTACAGACCGATTAATGGTGCGCGCAATCAAATTGTCATTGTATGTAAACTCGTAGACGACTAATTAACCGCCTCTGAATGTTTAGACATGCGTGCCGATGAGCCATTCGCGGCAAAAAGCGACACTGGATTTTCGCGATCGGAGAGAGATTTCGGGGCGGGGTAGGGGGCCGAAGTCGTCCTACGTCTCACAGTAGGCCTTTACCCCCTCCCCCTCCCGTAGTCACCCATCCTACCTATTTGGGCCTATAGAGCCCCCTCCCTCGTCGGTCATCTGGCTACTCACCCGTGTTTTGCAATCGTGACTCAAGATACGCGAACTACCATTTAAATGCTGAAGAGCGCGTAGACAAATCAAACTACGGACAGAAAGACAGGCAGAGACAAGCAGAAAGATAGACAGAAAGACAGACATGTCAGACAGACAGACGGACAGGAGGGCAGAAAGACAGGCAAGCGGACTGAAGCGCATACGGACATCGATAGATCGACTGGTGTGGAGAAGACCTTTACCTTGTAATTTATGTTCCGGCGACGGAAACTAGATACGCGGGTGATTTCACAGTTCGATTGACCCTCTTCGAAGCATCGCAGTGTCCGAGGGTCAGTCGAAAGGAGTCGGTCATTCGGAGTAATTCAGTCAGTCAGTAAGTAAGCCAGTGTCACGTTTCCTATAACGTGATCCGTACGCGGTGTCGGGTTTTCTTTGGCGATCGGATGACAAAGCCGAGACTGGATGGAAATCCATCGTCAGACCTCCGAAAAATCGTCGTCAGGCACCTTGCGAAAACCAGCGGCGGAATAATGTTCCCACGGGCAAAAATCGGGGTGGGGGAAAAGACTTCTGCAGCGCGATTATCAGAAATCTAGCATCGAAATCGTATCGTTATCAACGCGCGTTTATTGTTGTTGAAATTATCTCCGAAAGCTCTTTTGCACCCCCCCCCCCAATCAAACTTCCATCTTCCTGATGAGACCACCATGGCTGATACTCCCGAGCATTTCATCAAGAGATTAAAAACGCATCTGTTTAGGTTGGGTTATAGTTGAGATGTTAAAGCGCTTTTGTTGTGGGCCTCAGCCTTGTAAGTTGTAACAGCGCTATAGAAATTGTCTAGGAAAGAATGAATTATGGTTTGTTAATGAGATGGTAAGCGACGTCAAAACTTTGTTAATTAACAAAGTTCTTAATTTCACTGCGTAGGCCTACTGCTGTACGCGTAGATGTTCTATAGGAATGTATACCAGGCTATACCAGCAGTGGCGTCGTCAGAGTTGAGGGATTGGAGAAGCAAATCAAAATTTTCTGGTAAAAAAGTCTGAGACGACCAAACAAAATCGTCATTCAGATATTCTTTTCGATCATTCACCTACCGACCCCCAATTTCTCAACAGTTTTGCTCAAATCTCACTATATGTATGACCTAAACATGTCCTAACAACCATATAAATACAAATATATATATATATATATATATATATATATATATATATATATACACTACCATAATGCAACATTTTCATCCTCCAGTGAGGACTCATGGCGTAACTAGGGACGGGGGCACTTTGTTGACTGCCCCCGGCCCCGGGCAGGGGCCCCGAAGAGCTAAGCTATTAATTAACCTAACAAACTTAACCCCTAACCCTTGATGTGGTGAGGACCTTTTTTTGCTCGTCATCCTCTGGGGCCCCAGTCAAAGATGCCCCCCGGGTCCCCAAAAGTCACGCTACGCCACACTGGACTCGGGCGGCCAACAACCAACACATTTCTACCGCCACTGAGGAGGTGAAACCCGGAACTCCCGAAGACAAATCGGACTATAATTAGACCTATAATTAAGCGACGCGTTGAATGACTAAACAGCCTAACATGCATGTCAGGCGCAGATGTCAGCCAGAAAAAACAGACTTTGAGGCGTCGCATTAGGGCCATTCTAAGTCTTTTTGTTGATGATAAATCGTCTCTCCTTTCCTCTTTCGAGGCGTCAATTAACCGAAGTCTGAACGAGGAACGAGCGAGTGTCCGAATCCCAGCGACGATAAAGCGATTTCACGGTCACAAACGTCAGGTCGGCGGTCAGATGCATGGTATACAGAGTCAGGCGTAAATGAGCCGGGTTTTTGTGTGCACAGAACGAATTAAATTAATTAAGCGGTTTTCACAAATACTTGGCAGAAAACGGACCGTTAAACCAAGAAAAACGGCTCTGTAGCATTCCTGCATATAGGCTTAGGCCTACAGCTGAACATTTGGCAGACAATATATAATCTTGTGTAAACGTCGAGAGGGTAATTAAATAATGTAGCCTGATATGTTGCTTATATGTTTATATCAGAATGCCTTGTATATTTGTTAACTCTGATTGTATGGATGGCATAATTCACGAAACAGGTCTATATAAATTAATATTTTAACAAATAACATTGAAAAAATCACTTGTCGATCGTTGCGAATAGTTTTATTATACTGTATTTATATATTTTATTATATAGGTATATATATATATATATATATATATATATATATATATATATATATATATATATATATATATATAATTTTTTATATATATGCCTATATATTGTTGAACTTGAATTTTTCTTGAGCAGGTAAATTTACGGGTATATCTTCAAATTCATGCGCCCAAATCTAGTCAGAATTATTTCAGAATGTCAAAACCGGCATATCTGCCGGTCGTATATAGCCTATCTTAATGAATTGGTCTACCAATCTGAAAAAATCCCAAATTATCGCATTAAAAAGTTATTCTGAGCATTGTCAACGTCTGACATTCGCAGTGACCGTTCGGACGAGAGAGAGAGAGAGAGAGAGAGAGAGAGAGAGAGAGAGACGTCAGGCATCGCAGCGGTTGAGACGGTGTGCTGTCGATCGCCGTCACGGCGAAGGCAATGACTCATTACGTGACAAGTTAACGACTTCTTGACTTCTTTCGTTCGTTCACACGAAGACGACAACTAAGAATATACGTCTTGACAAAAGCAACGACAACGAACGGAACTATACCGGAAAAACTATTACAATATATAGACCTATGTATATAATATATATATATATATATATATAATATATATATATATATATATATATATATATATGAGCTGCCTAAGAAGAAATCTTGGAGTTAACGGACTCCAAAAACTCAACAACTTATAAATGAAAGATATGCGGATTGGTTTAAAATTTAAAGAATATAGGCCTATCATCGTTGACAAAATCAGAAAAAGATGCTAATACGGTGCGGCCATGTAGACAGGATGGAAGGGCGATAGAATTTAACGGTATACCGCTGCAAAATGATTCAGAATAAGGAAGAAAGCACGATGTTTTTAACAGGTCCCAGTAAACTTTTCCCTGGCCCCCATAGTAATTATATTATGACAGTCCGCATTTCATACAAAGCCCCCCCCCCTATAAGTTATTCTGAGTTTTCCCTATTGGGCTTTGGCAGTCTTTTCAGAGAAACACTGGAAACTGTTGCGCATCGCCATCATATACCTGACTGTCTGCACTTTTCATCCGATATTAGAAATTTTATTCTATACCCATTACGGCTGATATGTGGGTATAGCTTGAAGGTAAAATAAAGAGTTGCTAAAAACGAAAAAATGCCAAAATTAGTTTTCATCCGGAATTTAAAAGATTTAAAAGTTAAATGAGTTATAAAGAGTAAACTTGGATGAAAAAGTGAAGGGCCCAACCGCTCTATGCCTCCCCGTTCCCTATGGCAACCTCTCAAAAAGAAAGAGCCTAAAGGACCATAAGAAGATAGCCAGTCAAAGATAAGAGGGTTTGGAACGTTATGCTTAAGAACAATACAAATACTGCAATATCTTGGAAGGTAAAAGGACAACTGAAGAGTTGCTAAAAATATCTAATACCAAATGCAAGCATTCATCATATCAGGAATGCGTCAACGACCAAGCCCCGCCGGATGGCTTTCTTCGAGACATGTGGTCTGAGAACGAAGTCCACGATGACTTTTCCTGGGACGATACCTTTGATCGTATAAACTTGGATGAAAAACGTGAAGGGGAGGCTTGATGAACTAACTGCCTTCCCTGTTCCCTAAATGGCAACCTCTCAAAATGAGTGGGGAATCCAGTCCGTGAGGATATCTCGAGCCTAAAGGCCTAAGAGAAGTTTACATCTATGCTCGATATAAACAATACAACAAACCCTGGTCAGACGGGACAGACAGAACAGAAGAGACGAATTGGGATTAAACTAGCAGTCAGATATTATATATATATATATATATATATATATATATATATATATATATATATATATATTTATGCCCAGCGTAAAACTAAAATTATTGTTAAAATTCAAAACATTTCTACAATGTATATATATACAATGTATATATATAATTATATATATACCTGTATATACATGGAGACAAAGGGAAGGGAGCTTCCTCTTCCAGTAATTACCAGTCATTCTGCACCGATTCAACGCCGTTGCTTTCCGAGGAACTTTTCCAGACCTCCAGCTGCATGGACGAGAGAGTTAGCCATGCAATTCCTTGATGTCTTCGGACACTCTTTTTCATAAGTCCTTCGAGAACTGGGTACCGATGTATACGATGGCGCTAAAAATATCTTCACGTTCTTTCCTGAGACACAGCAGGGAGAGAAGTTTTTCCATGACGTTACAGTACTTTAACCCCTTAACCGTGTATTTAACTGTAACTCAATGTAAAATGGACGGATATATCCGGGATCCCCAGTTAAGGGGTTAATGCGCTTGCCTTCCAAGGAGTTTTTTTCGGAGAGGCAGCTATAGGCAGTGATTGTCCACTCTCTGCCCGGACAGGAACCAATATCACAGGGTGGTACCGGTTTTATTGTGCCACCCTGTGTATATATAAAATTATTGGTGGTAACAATAATTGATACTAAATAGGTATAGTGTTGCGATGTCTTAAGGAAACACTCGAAGCATGGTCGACTGTTGCATACCAACTGGACGTGGTTCATAAATCGCAATTAACTCCGACCAGGCCCCCTCTTCCTCTTCTTCTTCATCCTCCTCCTCCTCCTCCTCTCTTCTTCCCTTCTATGTATTCAGGGCATCTTGTGCTTAAGGCTAAGACGAAAAGTGGCGAATTGCATGCACATACATAGCATTGCATTTGCATTATGATCACGCAGGCGACCTATGTATGTATACTGTATAGGCCTATGCACTGATGTCAATTTGCCTACTCCTCGACACACACTTGCATAAATTGTGTACATGTATATATATATATATATATATATATATATATATATATATATATATATAAAGTCTAACGCACTGATATAAGTAAATATGTTTTAGTTATATTAATCTACGAATGAATGGTAACAGTCTGATTAACTGTCGTTTGCTTCTTATATTATATTATTAGAATCATTATAAGAATAAAAATTAAAACAATTATTTTAATAATAATAAAAATAAAATAACATAATAATAAAATAATATTCCTAATAATATAATCATTTGTCTGTGTTCTGTTTGATGCTGTACTTGTCACAAATAAAGTTTTTATAATAATAATAATAATAATAATAATAATAATAATAATAATAATAATAATAATAATTATAATAATATCAGCATGTGCATGTCATGCCATCGGTTGGCGTTCTAAAGTCGAAATGTCTGTTAAATTAATGGAACTAGAGGTAGAAGTGGCGTAGCCAGGAGTCCGGAATAGGGAAGGCACGTCGACAACGTTGACTCAAAAAGTCATCGCAGGTGCTTTAAAGTCTGGCGTCTGGTGCGTTCTCTCGATGTGATACTGCCTCCTCCACGCAAACTATTCAAACACTTCTTCATAGGCATATATATATATATATATATATATATATATATATATATATATATATATATAATATATATATGTCGTGTGCGATTTTTTCGAATTTTAAATAAAAGTTGACGATGTATCTGTGACTTTCCTTCAGAACTCTGCAGATATTTTCCAGATTGCCTCTTCTGAGAGAGAGATGCAAAAAGAGTCGGGTAAAGGACGTATGAATTTATCATGTAAATCTTGCATATATGTATTCTATAGCGACCGACAATAGCCTACATGCACCACCTACACTGATGTAATCTCAAGGGTTAGGCCTACAGTAATTAATCAATCGGTCAAAACTGTCGCCGGCCTAAAATTCCTTTGTAGTGGATGTCACGCTTGTTCGTTCAAATGACATCAATATTGGGCGAATGTTGACTTACTGAACTGTTCAACAATGGATCCCGTCTTAAATGAACGACCCTCGTTTGTGGCCCTTTTCGATTATAGTACCGGCACCCGTTGCGACCATCTTCTTGCGACCTTACAACAAAATGGCTTCAAACAGCTTGAAATTATAGGTCTAGTTGGGTCGGGGTAGACCAGAAATGGAGCGTGTTCGCTATAGGGTGTGGTTAACTGATTGTTCTTTGATAAATAAGAGAGTATTTACCGGTAGAGATGGTTACGTAACGGATAATAATAATTGCAGAAAATCGGACGCATGGTGGTGGCGCTGTATGCTGTACACAAAAGGCAAATTGTCATGACCGATATATACGTCGAATCTCCTTTGATCGTCGGACGCACCACAGGGACTATGGGCTAATGAACTCCTGAGCAAACACTTGTATACTAATAATAATCGCAGGTCAGTATTATTATTATTATTATTATTATTATTATTATTATTATTATTATTATTATTATTATTATTACAGTATTATTATTATTACAGTATTATTATTAATATTATGCCGATTTGAAAGCAGTAATCCTGTAGATAGGCCTACGCGCTCTGAATTTTGCGCGCTAATAACAAGTTTCAACGTCAAATTTCCCGTACATTTGTCGGTGCAAGTTCTATAGGCCTACAGCACTGCAATGCCACAGTTAAAATACTAAAATCATTAGGCCTGTATTTAATTTTTTTATATAAAGCTATATATAGACCTATAGGCCTATAGTATATATATATATATATACACACTGGAGCTGAACGAGAATTGGCCAAACAAAATTTATATATTTCCGGACATTTCTTCATAAGTCCTTTGGCAATGAAGTACCAGGGTAGTATATATATATATATATATATATATATATATATATATATATATATATATATATATATATATATATATATATATATATATAGTATATGGTTCCAGGGCATGCATGATCAAGTGTAGATTGCGATCGGAAACCTTATACTAATTTGGAGCTAATTGTAAGTAGCAGGACTATTAGTGCATCACTCAGCAGTCGTCGTCGTCGTCGTCAACATCGCGTTGTCGTTGTCATCATAATCGTCGTGCAGTGTCACTCTTCACTTTTGCATCGTATCAATTGATAGGCCTATATATAATATTGTAAGCACATCAAAATTATAACACTGTATATAGTTTACCGTATATACGTTGAAAAATTGTTTAGTTCAGAATAAAAAAAAACTTCAACTTACAGCACTCACATTACAGCTGACTTAGGCCCTACATGTAATCAGAATCGTTAATCGCAAATAAGGCCGATTGCTTTAGTCTCTCAGTGTAATGTAATGCTAAACACCCCCCCCCCCAACAAAAATCAGGTAACCTTAAAGTTTTCAATGTGTTTTTTAATATTTTCAAAGTTTTTAAGATTTATACCCACCTCCCCAATCACATTATACCCCCAAATCAAATTCCTGGCTACGCCCCTGATTTATATAATTAGCTTCTCGCGGAGTGAGTCGTTACATAAGACAAAAGAGTAGTGAGTTATTGATGGAATAGAAATAGCACACATTTCCATAATATTAGAACACAAGTTTCTCTAACGTATAGCGTTTGCATGCAGGCCTGCTGTCTTGCACTTTTGCTAGCTACAGGTAGCGGTTCGTTGAGATCACGCTTTGTTTAAAAGCGCACGATGACTAAGTTAGCAGCTTCCTGTGGATCCTGTAGCGGCCGAACACATTAGAGGTAAATTACTATGGGTCATTGACACGTTTGCTGTACCAGAGTCGACAAAAGCATGCGAAGTTTTCCCTCTCTTTGAAATCGATGGACAACAACTGCGTTTGGCAAATAAATGACGGAGTTTAGGCTAATAACTTCGGAAAACGTTAGACTATATATTGCACTTTCAATCGCTTCTTAACCCTATGTATGTATGTATGTATGTATGTATGTATGTATGTATGTATGTATGTATGTATGTATGTATGTATGTATGTATGTATGTATGTATGTATGTATGTATGTATGTATGTATGTATGTATGTATGTATAATTGTATGTATAATTGTATGTATAATTGTATGTATAATTGTATGTATAATTGTATGTATGTATGTATGTATGTATGTATGTATGTATGTATGTATGTATGTATGTATGTATGTATGTATGTATGTATGTATGTATGTATGTATAATTGTATGTATATATATGCGATCGTATTATTTGCCTGTTGTGATATACCATTAACCTGCAATTTGTAGAACAGTAACAAAACCTTTAAAATTACGATTTTTTAGCATCGCATTAATTAAACATGAACGAAGCTTGCATGTGCTATAGTGTACAGAGGTATTTTTCATAGCGAATATTTGACTAAAAGCCCGTTTAAAACATATATACTTTAATCATCTTTGGTATGATTTTCAAGGTATTCGTCAAAATCCTCTTAAATATCAAATAATTATCTAAAACTACGACTGCATGTGATTCTTACAGTTCGATTGATTCAAATGACGCTATATAAGACAAAAAAGAGTTAGGCACCGCAGAGTTCGACATCAGCTGATTAGAATTTGGCGTACAATAAGACTTAAACTAGAAGCTATAATTCTATCGATCACGCTCAAGAGAAGGTCACTTACGACAGGTTTCGCGGGTCACGTCGTCGTCTGCTTTCGTTCCTTCGAAGCGCTGCTTCCAAGTGGTTCTGGTGTTTGACTAAATGTAGAGACGTCATTTCGTCATTTCTTTGATTTCAGAAGAAGAGACCGCGAAAGTTTTGGCACTCGATGTATTATTCTACGCCATCAGAATTTTGGCAAGTTCCGATGTTTTTCTGCGTTCTCACTCTGTGTCTGTATCTGTCTCTGTCTGTCTGTCTGTCTGTCTGTCTGTCTGTCTGTCTGTCTGTCTGTCTGTCTGTCTGTCTGTCTGTCTGTCTGTCTGTCTCTCTCTCTCTCTCTCTCTCTCTCTCTCTCTCTCTTTCTCTCTCTCTCTCTCTCGTTCCTTCTGGAACACAATCGCGGCTCTGTGCTTTGCCGTTATTTGGGCAAAATTCCAAGTCAAAACGCACAGGGGTATATACAGCAGCATATCTCTTCTTCGTTTGTTCGGATTGTCAGGTCAGTGGCTTTCCTTTCATCCTTCACACACACACACACACATCTGTTTGAACAATTATCGAACAGGTCGACATCACATCCATGGCAACAAGGGCTGTTGACAACACACGGTCCAGTTTCCAGAATGAAAAACGAAGACTTTTCGGGTCTGACGGATACTTGGGAGCACAGTTTGATTCGCGAGTATAGCAAGAATCTTCAAATCATCGATATAATAATAATAATAATAATAATAATAATAATAATAATAATAATAATAATAATAATAATAATAATAATAATAATAGAAGATTCTTGTCGAGAACTCTACGGATCCAGAGTTCTACGCTAATGCCCCAACTGTGAACGAATGAAATTAATGGAAGACTCGACCGATGATGACGTCATCAGCTGATCGGCCGACGAGGTGGTTGCCGTGACAACGGACACCTGTTGAGGTGGACACATCGCGGAAAGCTGCTGCTGCTGCTGCTGAGGAAGGGGAGGAAGAGGAAGATGCGACTGGTGGAAGGACGAGAGGGATGGGCGGTAGGATGCGGCGAGCTGAGATAGATGGATGTGGTACTGGAGGCTGGCGTCGTAGTGGTGGTGGTGGTGGTGGTTTTGACCGACGCGTGAGTCGAACTCGGACGCGACGCCGACGACGCCGCTGCGGCTGCAGGACGAGCGCCGGAACGGAAGCGGAGTAGCTCGACTGTCCCGCCGCGTTCGATCCGATCTGCTGATCGCCGGCGGCGATGATGATCGGCGCGGGGGGGCGTCGCCGCCGCCGCCGCCGCCGCCGCCGTCAGAGGTTCCGTCGCCCCCTGAGCCGCTGTCCATCGGCGCCATCTCGTCGTCGTCGCCGCCGCCGCCGCCGCCGTCGTCGAACCCAGGGCCCATCATTCCGATGGCGATCGGAGTCATCCGCTTCTCCTTCTGTCGCCGGTTGCAGAACCAGACGCGTACGACCTCCTTCTCCAGCTGCAGCTGCTCGGCCAGCCGGCCGATCTCCGTCGCCGTCGGCTTCGGCTGACGGACGAAGTACGTCTCCAGCGCTCCCTTGACGGTCATCTCGATGCTCGTCCGCTTCTTCCGCTTCCGGTTCGGGATCGTCATCTTGTCGAGCGTCGTCGGCGACGTGCTGCTGACGTCCGCCTCTTCCAGCCACTTGTGCAGCAGCGGCTTCAGCTTGCACATGTTCTTGAAGCTGAGCTGGAGCGCTTCGAAGCGGCAGATGGTCGTCTGCGAGAAGACGTTCCCGTAGAGGGTCCCGAGGGCGAGACCGACGTCCGCCTGCGTGAAGCCGAGCTTTATGCGGCGCTGTTTGAACTGTTTGGCGAAATGTTCGAGATCGTCGGAAGTGGGCGATCCGTCCGACTCCTCCGACGCGCTCTCCACTCCCTGAGAGTCCGGAGCCTCCAGGGTGGATTCGTAGACCGATCCCCGCCGCCCACACCCCCGCCCCCTCCGCCGCCGCCGCCGCCTTCGATCCACCCGCTTCCCTGCACCGAATATTGATGATGATGATGATGATGTTGGGGGTTCGGGTGGTACGGCGGGTACCTGTGTACGGCCGTCTGGTAGTTCTGCAGCAGAAGACCTTCCGTCAGCGACTGGGAGGGGAGCGACTGCCCGGCGGCGTGGTGGTGCCACTGGTAGAGGGCGGCGGCGCCCTGGTTCGGCGGTTGGAAATAGCGCGCGTCGACGAGGCTCGGCGGTTTCATGTCTTCCGTCGGATGGTTTTCGGCCACCGAAGGGTACGACCAGGAGCGCAGGTCGTCGTAAACGAAGGACTCAGGGCGATGCGCGAACACGGGAGCAGCAAACTGATGATGATGATGATGTCCGTTCGACAGGACTATACTGTTGTAGTCGTTGTTCGTAGGCAGCTGCTGCTGCTGATGATGTTGTTGTTGTTGGTGGTGGTGTTGTGCAGACGCAGCCATTTCGTTGATGCTCAGAGTCGCCATGTCGTAGCAGTTCATCTCGCTTCCCATCGTTGGACTCTCTTTCGCATCCTGGATCGGCGGCGGCGGCGGATGGAGGTACGTCGATCCGGTGCTGCTCTGGATCTGGCATCCGTCGGCCGTGGTTCGGAAAGGCGTCGGGGCAACCGGCGTCGAGCTACTGACGCTGGTCATGTACTGGCCGCTGGCGGCGGCAACGACGGCGTTCAGCTCGTTCATCCTCTGTTCTGTCCCCGTCTTTTCGAGAACGTCGATCTCTCTCTCTCTCTCTCTCTCTCTCTCTCTCTCTCTCTCTCTCTCTCTACACACACAATAATAAATATGGCGAACGCGGTTTCTCAACAGAGAGTCTTAAAAATACGCTATGTTTAAGAAGCATACGTCGTCAGGTGACCGCTGTCTTAGGTTCTTATGATACCGGGTCCAAGAGAGAGAAAGATAGAGAGTGGGGAGTGGGGAGAGACACACACAGCGACGGTATTCGACGGTTCTAAAGTCCCCCTGGGCAAGGACCGCTCTGATTGGCTGCACAGGTGAGTGATTGTCACTGACTAATGCAACGAACCGGGGCCAGGTGAGGGGCCAGGTGAGGAGGCCCTTTCGTCTCCAGACAGTCAGCCCGCTGACGAACTTTAAAATATGCGCATGGACAGTCACACGGACGGACGGACGGACGGACGGACGGACGGACGGGCAGACTGACTTAGTTAGAAGCCAGCATAGGTGAACGCCCTGCCACACGATCAGTCGGGATCTTATAACAGCGACCTGTCGCTTTGCCAACGAGATGACGCTCGCAAATCACGAACAGACAAAAGTTCCAAGTCGAAGAGCAAGGGCGCTGATTCAGATTTCAGAATCTATAGAAGCTGAAACGTGCATCGTTTCGCGACCAAATAAAAAATGTGGCGGTTTACCACATTCGCGCCCCCCCTTTGGCAAAAGTCTATCCTAAAACAGATGCGGTATACAACCCTTTGATTGTTTGCTTGATATAAAGTTCTATTGGGACCATAGTTGTTACTTCCCACGAGGCTTTTTTCCAGGAATTTGCGTTCGAGGGGATGTCCCAAAATTGCGGGGTGTCAATGTCCAGTGTTAGTCTTATACGGCTAGTTTTTCGTATAATAATAATAATAATAATAATAATAATAATAATAATAATAATAATAATAATAATAATAATAACAACAACAAATAACAATAATAATAATGTGATTTTAAGTTGTTTTGTATCATCTGCAAACTGAAATTTCTGATTTGAACATATAATACGCAGTACGAAACAGCTGCGTCATAACACCACTGTCCTTCACAGCAGCTTCATACTACTTTCAACATATGTCTGTTTGTGTGATAGCCAACACCATCCCTGGCAGGGAGCGTAGGGGCAGGGGGTGTCTGTCAAAAAAACCGGGGGTGTACGCCCTCCCCGCTGAGGGCAGCACCACATTCATCGCATGCAGAGAGATGGAGGGAGAGAGGGAGGGAGAGGAGGAAGAGGAGATGAAGGATATCAGGGACCTTGATTCGGAGGATCAAATGGGCGGAACGGAACAAAGCAACTTCGCAACTCTTTGTTCTCGCGTACTAAGTGCGTCGGCAAATACTTTATTATTTATTGTGATATAACTTGTAACATCTCCCGTGTCCAAACACGCTTCGATCTCATACGAGACTGCAAAGTCGATATATGACAGTGCCTGCCCACATCGAGTGCCCCCCTCTCCCCCGCCCCCCAAGAGACGCAGAAACGGATGCGTCGTGGATTTACCCCACTCTCCCCTCAGCCTCCGGTTCGGAGTTCAGAGAGTTCTAACATGTAGGACGGAATCATCTGCAGTGGCTTTCCCCAAAATCTCGTATAACTATACCAAGCTTTACTGAATATAGGGGCCTAATAGCATTGAACTAAGAACACTTTCACTTTTACTGAGACCCAATGGCACTATCTCTCAATCAGTGTTTTATACAGGCCTGTTAGGAGGGAAGATTTTCCTTCCAAAAACCTCAAAATCCCCCCCAAAAAAAAATCCCGGCACTTACACAAATTTTGCATTGAACTGCGTTTTCCCCTCCAATCAAGTCGATTTTCCCCAAAAGCCTCAATTTCCCCCAAAGGCCTGGAGTCTAGATAAAACACTGCAGTCTCAATTGATTATTTTCCTATATGGTGCAGCCGCATAAGTCAATATAAAAATGTTGCAGTGTGTTGTTAATCCGAACAATACGTATTAAAATATTGTTGTGACAATATTTTGAAGTCAAATGGACCTAAGCAACTAGCCTAGGTTACTGTCTCCTTGAAACAAGAAACTGTTCTGTTATTGAAATTGGTTATTTACAGCGTACAACCATAAGGGGCTGTCCATTAATTACGTCAACAATTTAGGGGTTTGAAAAAGTTTGACAGTTGTTGACATGGGGGAGGGGGGTCAGGAGAAGTTGACATCGACAATTTCACTTTTTACAAGTAATCAAAAAATATGAAATTTCATGAAATACTACTTATTACAATGGAAAAAGCATAGCAAAAAGGTCATCACCACCACATTTTGACACTCGATGAGCAAAAAAGGGGAAAATGGTCATCACCACAAAAATAATAACCTTGTTATTGGGACCTGTCATTGATCTGGGAAGGGGTCAAAAGTTTTTGACATAATTATAGGGGGTAACTGAAAGTTGACAGTTGTTGACAGGGGGTGCCCAAAAATTGTTGACATAATTAATGGACAGCTCCTAAGTATGAATTCAATGCTATGTCTCATTATTATAGCCTATACAGTGAAACCCGCTTAATTGCATAGGTGCCGTGCAAGCCTTGCTTATGCGATTAACTGGGCTATGCGAATAGTCGGGACGTCTGATAATTAATTGTACGCACAAAACACTGGTTCGGGTTTTTATGCTGTTATGCGATTATGCGGGTTATGCAATTAAGCGGTATGCGATTAAGTGGGATCCACTGTATTTACTATCTCATCGATAAACGTTACTTGAAAACAGGTCCTCTCATTCATGCGATATTTTTCTGTGGCGAAAGTTGAATTATGAAGGTATGAATGTGCTATTTAGGTTATGCTTACCGAACGGTGTTCTAACGACCGTCCATAAAATGCGTCACGCTATTTTTGCCAGTTTTACCCCTCTCTTTTCCCTGGTCACAACCTCTCACAAATCTCAGATAATCTGTTTTCTAACTCCATCCTTATAGTTTACTTGTGGCTCATGATTTGATTTTTTCTGTTTAATTCGTGGGTCTGCGTCGGCGATCTTTAAGGGCGAAAGGGGGTCTCCGGCCCCCACCCCGTTTGTCCAGTCGGCTGTGACTACCACCCTAAACAATTCATGACTCACGATTCGTCCGTCATCAGTCTCAGTCATCACTTACAAGTCTGAAAACTATGAAGGAGCTATAGGAAGCTGGTCTAGAGGAGAAACCCAGCTGAAGAAGCCCAAAGTGGATCGATCGAATTGAAACATTTCCGATTATCAAATATCGCCCACGCTGTATCTCGACCAGAGAACTCAGTAAGTAAGTAAGTGAAGTGAGGAGTCTCTCTCTCTCTCTTTCTCTTTCTCTCTCTCTCTCTTTCTCTCTCTCTCTCTCTCTCTCTCTCTCTCTCTCTCTCTCTCTCTCTCTCTCTCTCTCTCTCTCTCTCTCTGAGTGAGTGTGTGATCGTGTATGAGTGTGTTTGTGTCTGTCTAACTGACTGACTGGCTGACTGGCTGACTGACTGACTGACTGACTGACTGACTGCGTTTGGCTTCGCGACCCGGCCGCGGCGGGTGGGAATTTTTGCCCGATGACGCTAATACAGGGAGCCGGATTGGGGTGGGGGGGAGGGGTGAGGGGAGATGGAGAGGAGGAGGGGAGACAAACGTGGGTCTAGTTACGTCTTGTTTTATTTAAATTAATCCGTTGTGTCCGATCAACTGTGTCCGAATTCGTTTGAAATGCTAAGTGGCCACGCCGTGAACCCTGTACGTGGTGTCGCGGTCTCACACCGAACAGGGTCCGCGTAATTCAGACTGTTTGCCATCATCGGCTTCAGTATGGCTTACTAGGCCTATGCACAGGCATCCTCGTATATACTATGGCTATATGGGTAAGCCTGCTGTATGATCAACAGTCGGAAGAGAAGATATTTTGTATCGAAATACACAATATGCGTGCATATATACTGTACATAGGATCAAATCTTTTATAATTATTTAACCATCAGGATCGACTAACTCAATTCAAAGTGGCGCAGAAAAGACACAAAAAAGCTGAAACCACTTAAAAGGCAGATTAAAATTTGACTGGGGGTTGGAAGCACCAGGGAATTGAAACGGGGTCAAGGGGTATTGTTTCGTGACTGCGGGCTTTGCTTGTCGCATTATGAGGGGCAAACGCAGGGAAATAAGTCGACTGAATTCCTTCGTCGCGTGCACTACTATTCCATGAAATTATTATAACCTGTCCGGGACCTCTGCCTTGATGCTTCTTCTCCGCTACGAGTTTGATTTCAGAGGCATTTCGGGAAAGAAAGGCGGGTAAGATATCCAAGAAGAGTCGTACAGTGACAGTTGTTTTCTTTAAAAAGAACTGCGGACGAGAGAGAGAGAGAGAGAGAGAGAGAGAGAGATTAGATGGAAATAGATAACAAAGTTTCCAGCAGCGTAAGTAATGTTCTGAATCGGCTCCAATTTATAAGTCATAAATTATTCCGTAATGTTCTTCAACTGCAAAGTTTGTGAGTTACGTGACACAAATGGTTCGAGTCTCTGAGAATGTAATACGGAAGAAGAAGAAGAAGAAGAAGAAGAAGAAGAAGAAGAAGAAGAAGGAAGAGGAGGAAGAAGAAAGTTACCTTCTTTAAAAAAGAGGGGCAACACACGTTTTTGTTTAGAAATATACCTTTTTACAAACGAGAGAATTCTCCGACGCCGCCGCTCGTGAAAGATAACGAAACAATTGGACCCGTTTAATGTACAAATCACTGTATACACTGTACACAAGTACAGTATATGTGTACAATATATTTACTGTACGTTTAAGATCATGCCCCTTGTTATCATCTCCAATGTCCGCCTGTGAGCAACTCGATTCATCCGAAACGCCGTAACTTTAATTTTCTATTGTGTAACAGATCGGCCGGTGACGTAACTTGAACCCGAATCTCTCGTATCAATTAATATGGGATCGAATCTCAGAGGTATTACGTCCCACCAGTCTACCGGGGTCTCCTTGAGACACGCGTCCAGGTGGTGTCAAAGTCAGCGACCGTTAGTTCTTCCGAGACACAATCGATGGCGATTTATAAGTTAATTGTTGTTGTTATTGGAGATGTCATCCCTTGCGACATCATATTAAGATGTCACTATCAACGAAGATCATTGCATTAGGCTGGACGAGCTCGACTTTCTTCTTCTTCTTCTTCTTCTTCTTCTTCTTCTTTCTTCTTCTTCTTCTTCTTCTTCTTCTTCTTCTTTCTTCTTCTTCTTTTTCTTTCTTCTCCTCCTTACATTTCTCAGAGACTCGAACCATTTGTGTCGCGTAACTCACAAACTTCGCAGTTGAAGAACATTACGGAATAATTTATGACTAATTGGAGCCGGTTCAGAACATTATTTGCGCTGCTGGAAACTTTGTTATCTATTTCAATCTAAAACTCTCTCTCTCTCCTGCAGTTCAGGTGAAAACTGGAAGATGGCAGAGTGGGTTACGTGATGGAGCGTTAGGTTGACGGAGCGGGTTCAAGCCCCGTTAGTGCCCCGTTAGTGCCCCTAGTGGCTTTCACACAGGCAGTAATGCATCCTAAGCCACTTTAAATTATGCTAAATTTAAGTTTAAAACTTGATTGGCAGAAGTCCTAAGTCTGAAGGTTTAAAAGCCGAAAGTTCTTTCCCTGTGAATCAGACGTCTGTGGTAAACTCAACGATGGAAACATAGACATCAATACTCATTGGATAGAGAGACTGTCTTCTATGGCTAAGACGGCAAAAAGTTGAAGCCAGTTTTCCGCCATTTTACACTCAGCGTTGTCATGGTAGCCATTAAAGAGACGTCTAAAGAATAAGGATATTATTGACACACACACACACACACACACACACACACACACTGCATGTAGGCCTACATATAAAATGATGTATTAGCTGGCTTTACTTTCAGGTGCGTCATACAGCAGACTCTATATCTAGCGATTATTAAAGTCTATGATCACAGGCGCCCGCGAGGAGACTTGAACAGCAGCGGGTCGCTCTATAGCTGTCAAACAGTTATTTCGCTTCGATCGCATTGGCCTTGTGCGGAGTAGAAGCAAAAATACTGGTCAGCGTATAAACGAACGCAGTTTGGCTAATGAAAGCGGAAAATGGCAGGCGGGAATGTTGGCCTTAACGCGTCCAGTCATGCGGCTAATACGACGGACGGAGACGGTTGAGCAGGTGAAGTGAGGGAGGGAGGGAGGGAAGGAGGAAAGGAAGGAGGAAGGAAGGAAGGAAGGAATGGGGCAAGGCTGCGACGGGGGGAGGGAGGTGAGCATCAGAGCTAGGGAAGTTGCAGCCCGTGGAGTCGTCTGACTAATTCCGCGACGTTACCAACGGTGACCGATGAAAACGACTGCATGCAACTGCTTCTGAATGACTAAACGCTGTAACAACGGACATTAGGAAAGAGGCAAGAGAGAGAGAGAGAGAGAGAGAGAGAGAGAGAGAGAGAGAGAGAGAGAGAGAGAGAGAGAGAGAGAGAGAGAGAGAGAGAGAGAGAGAGAGAGAGACCCGACTGCACGTCTCCGTCAATCGACATCCGTCCAGATTCTAATTTATAACGGAAGTCCGTAACTCCGTATGTGGGCGCAGACGCACGTATTAGACCTTACATTCCGAGCGCAGAATTGACCGAAAGAAACGCCATTCATTAAAGGCCTATACAGTATACAGTATACACGTATGTGAATTATGCAACAATATTTCGTCACTACTTAGGTGTCTATATTAATGGTTTCTTTTACTGCTTTAGCGGCAATGCATGGGATCAGTAGATATCCATTAGGTAGCGTGCGTGTGTGTCTTTGTGTGTGTGTGTGTGTGTGTGTTTGTACCTGTGTTCAGGGCGTAGCGACGGGAGGGGTATCTCGGTATATATAAGTTATATACCTCCCAAAAATCAGACTACCTTAAAATTTTAATGCGTTTTTAAGATTTTCAAAGTTTTTAAAATATTTATAACCTCCCCATCACATTATACCCCCAAATCAAATTCCTGGCTACGCCCCTGCCTGTGCTGTTGTCTGCCTGTCTCTACTGGCTTTTTCGACAGTGTCGTAGCCAGCATTCCGGAATAAGGGGCAAATCCGAAGCGACACATTTTTGGGTCTAAAAAATTCTTGACAAGCAAAACAGGTCCTTGTGCCAAGCGCTATTTTAACTGTCGCACATTTGCTTTTTCTCCGGTCATACTACCCCCCACCCACCCAACTACTCAACGATTTTGCTCAACCCGAATGAGGGGGCCGGCGGGAGACCCGTATTTCTCCCCGTGACTACGCCTATGTTCTTCGATGCCACCTTCTTGACTTCTTAAGCCTTAATGGATCTGTTAAGCGTGAATTACACTCTGGAATTCAGTGGGTCGTTTCGTTATGGGCAGTGTTTTATCCAGACTCCAGGCCTTTGAGGGAAATGAGACTTTCGGTGGGGATCGACTTGGTTGGAGGGGAAAAGACAGCAAAATTTGTGTAAGTGCTGGGATTTTTTTTTTTTTTTTTTTGGGGATTTTGAGATTTTTTTTTGGGGATCTCCCTCCTAACAGGACTGTATAAAACACTGGTTATGGATCCTGTTATCCCTCTTCTCTCCAAAGCAACGAAGTGCTGCACCGAATTCATGCGAGTTGTGACGTACTAATGATTTTTCTCAGTTAATCGTGCAATATATCGTTAACCGGTCGATCCTTATCTTTTCGATACAGGCCTTATCGACATGGGCGCCAACAGAAATTTTACCAGGAGGGGCAAAACACATTTTAACACAATGCATGGTCACGGCTAATATTTTAGCAAGATTTTCACATTTCACTGTGAAAGTCTGAACGATTGGTATTTACATTTTCCAAAAGGGATATTAAGTGCCCCATCTTGTCCAAATGTGCGGGCGCCCATGCTTATCAACCGCTAATTCGAGAATGAAATAACATATAATTTCGGTTTTCTTAGATAGACCTATAGGTCTATGTAGGAAATCTATATGTTTGGGGTTTGGAATATCAACAAAAAGTGACTAGTTAGGAGCTTACATCTACAAGTTAGGCCTACTGCTCAAAAGTAACTATAGTTACAGTCAGGGCGCGAATTGTAGGAGGGTAAGGGGATTTTCCCCAACTGCCCAACTGCATCCCCCTACTGCTACATCCCCCACCAATACACCCCCACACTGCTACACTTCCCCAACAACTACATCCCCATCAAGCTCGACATATTTCCCCACTGCTCCAGGTCACAAATCGCACCCTGGTTACAGTACGCTATTGTCTTGGTTGACCGGTGCTCTCTCTCTCTCTCTCTCTCTCTCTCTCTCTCTCTCTCTCTCTCTCTCTCTCTCTCTCTCTCTCTCTCTCTCTCTCTCTCTCTCTCAGTTGTGCATCAGTTTTTAGACCGGGGATGTTCTATTGGCCCTACGTTTAATATTTGGGTGGCCAGAGATTTTATTTTTCAGGCAGTCGCATGTCTGTCGGCATGGAATGGATGTTAAAGTGGTTTGTGTAATGTATCAAGTTTCACTGTTCAGTGTTCACTGATATGCTCCTGTGATAGACAGTGAATCTGCAGTGGCTGTCTACCAAGGATGGCAGCAATAAAAAATGCCAATAATAGGCCTACATCCCTACATACCTGACAAAGCAGCTGCACACAATTGGGTTTCTCGTGCTCGGTGGTTGAGAATAAGAATAACTGTCACTCATACAGGCTGATACAGCCTTCTATTCCAGCTTCTGTTTGTCGAATCTGCTGCAACGTTATATTCACATACGGCGCCACCTACCGACTAATCATCTTATTATATAATCATTATCGATGTTACTGTCCTCGCGTCTGTCCGTCCGCAACACGGCGGGTATTGCAAGACGCTCATTATTTAGGGGACAACCAAATTTCAATGTTTAATCAAAACGGAACAGTTTAATTCAAGGGACGATTGTTAAGCTTAAACTTATGGAATATCACCCCAATCATCTCCCAATCGTCCAACTTGCTGAATCATTTTGCTAATTTTTTTCTGGAAAAATCTCTTCCTCCGCACCAATCCCCTTCTACCATGACCAATCAAAATCCATCTCCCATCACCCATCACCACCAAAAGCTCCTTCCCTTTTCCCAACCCTTTTCCTCCTGTCCCTGAGGAAGAAGTATCTAAACCCCTTCCCTTTCCAAACAAGCAATGCAGTCTTGATCCAATACCAATCCCTCTTCTCAAACAGTGTGCAACCTGTCCTCCGGCCCAGGCCCCAAAAAAATTATCAATTTATCTCTTTCTCTTTTCCCTCTCCTCATCCTCTCCCAAAAACCCTCATAACTCCAACACATTCTTAAAAACCCCAAACCCCAGACAGAAGATCTCAACAACTATCCCTTTTTTCAAACCCCATTCCTCTCCAAACTCACAGGCCAAATCCTTTCCAGACTAACCCATTCATTTGGCAAAAAACACCTTATCCAACCCTCTCCAATCTCCTATCCAAAACATCATCTCAACAGAAACCCCAGGCCCCAACCATTTAGCGACAAACTCCCCCACTGCCATTGGATCTCAAAAGTTACTGGTCTCTGCTCCTTGAACCCGTCTGCTGCCTTTGATCCTCCCAAATCTCCTTCCTACTCCCAATGCCCTTCCCTCCCGTTTGGAATATCTTTACTCACCGCTGGTTCAAACCCTATTTTTTTGTAGATCCTTTCAAGTGTGGATTAAATTTTCAAACTTCATCACCCTCCGATTTAATTTTTGGAAAACCACAGAAATGATTGCTGTCCTTTTAAATTTTTTATATCTCAGGCTATACACTAGCCCACTGTCATGAGGTTTAAACCATTGCTCAAATTGTTTATTTCTCTTTCTAACCGACCTCAATTATTTCAAAAAATTGGGGATAGAGTCCACTTTTCTGCCCTAAAACATCACCCTCTCCTACTAAAAATGTTTAAAGCCCAATCTCATCAAAATATTTTCAGCTAATCTCCACTTTGGTCAATCCCTCCAAAACAAATTTCTCTTATTTGGACTGCCAAAACAAACCAAAAAAATTGAAAATCCACACTGATTTTAGCCCCAGATCTAATAACCCTTTCCAACTGCAAAAAATCTTGATGTTTGAACATTTGACTTATCCCTGAATTTTGAAGCTCAGTTTTCAATTCTCAAAACCTGTTCCATTTTTTTTCGTGCTACATCTCGGTCTATATAAGATATTAAAACTGAGATTTGCACCATTGTTTAGCTTTTTATTCCTCTTTCTAACCTACCGCAACTCAAAACAAAAAAAGTCCAGCGTTCACGAACTTTCAATCAATCAAAAATGCCTAGCAGGCTGTTGCTCGGCGTGAAAAATCAGCACAAAACAAGAGATTACACCATTGCATGTCGTTCGACACTGCCAAATCAGTAACTAACGTTGACTATCAAATTCCAGAAAAACTCACGCGAATACATCAAAACCAGTCTAGGAAGAAATCTGATAATTTACAACAACCTGGATCTACGCAACATCCTCATGCATTTGCTCAAATTCGACCTCTAAATCAATCAATCTCAAAATTTCATAAAATGATATTGCATTTGCGCAAAATCTGAGTGGTAGAAACTCAATCTCCAATATCATAAAATGCTATTGCATTTGCCAAAATCAAACTCTAAAACAATTTTCTCCCCTTCTTCAACATCTGACATGTTTTTCTTTCCATTAAATATCATTTCTCTTTATAAAATCATTTCCTCCAAGCTATAGCGTCCTGCCCACTCGGAGCAGTTTGATTAAATGACCCGGCATGAATGACCAATTTTTGGCTTTAAAATTTTTTGAGATTGAGCGCATAGGATAATTCACTTCGACGATTGTTAAAGAGCTTATGGAATATAGATTCATAGAAGAAGCTTTCCTTGGTCTGGACTTAAAAATTAACTAGTTTACAAATTCTTCGAGCGGCAACACTATTTATCAGTAGAAAAGATGTCGACTAATGTAGGGATTGGTGTAAGTTGTTTATTTTTATTTTTAAAATTTGTTCGGAATAAATTGAAAAATAATGTAGTAAAATTTCGGTAAAGTAATCGTAAGGACATGAGCGTGTCTTTTAATTTTCAGAGACTTATAAAAACTAGTCTGGTAGACATTCTGGGCGCTTTAACACCGTGTCACCCTACATGCATATACGTGGAGAAAACTGTTGAGATTATTCTCAGATATTTGACATTTAGTTTATATCATGATTCGGCAACCTGCGTCCCATCTCATTCATGAAGGCCGAGCGAGATCACAGTCCTTTTTGGAATTGTTTTTATGTTTTTTCTTACAATATAAACTAAGTTGTTTATGATGCACCAGAACTAAACAAAAGATAATCACGTTTAGTAGAATTTCCAAATGATGCGGTTCTGCAATAGCGTACTGTACCTGGAAGATTTCTGCTTTATTATTTAAAAACCTTGAACAGCATTTTGGATCTTTGATTACGTCTCTGTGTTGTACATTTTGTGTAGCTTTAAGGAAATGTAAGAAAAGAAGAAGCTTCTTGGATTAAACTAACTGCCATGTCTTACCGCCGCCGTGATGATCGTCGACATTATGATAGTAACAGCAGTGACACAGAATATTCAGAACCAGATGAAAGTCGTAAAAGTTGTATCAAGAGATCAAAGTATTACAATTGACTCATTATATTGTTTCTTTGCTGTATTAATTGAAATTTGAATTCAGCATCTGAAAATATAGTCTGCCTTTTAGTTATTGATAATAATAATAATTATTATTATTATTAATATCATATCATCATCATCATCATCATCATCATCGGCTCTTAAATGCGCCTCTTATTTATATGCATGCTCAGACAAAAATAATTGTTTCTTATAATGATATTAATAATAATTCTTCTGGATGGATTTAAGCGCAACGAGTATTCCAAAGAGCAAACCGTGTCTGGTTAAGAGAATGTCATCTGGTGAGACGAGCGAGACCGAGAGTGTGGTGAATGCCAAGGATGGCTTAGATGACAAGGACGTATCGGGTCATGTAGACTTGCAAAGTGGTCGTCTGTCTCTGTCGCTCGATGTTACCAGAAGCCGCCTTCGCCTTAGTCCACACCTGAGTGAGTTTATTGCAAATGGTTGCAGCATAGTTCACCTGGCACTGAGCAGTTAATTTTGTGTTTTGTCGTAAATTTCTTTCAGTTTTTGATGGAGATAAGTTGACAGTAAGCACGCTTTGCAAGGTCATGAACTTGAATATGGCAAATTAAAGCTTGCTGTCTGAACGTGTTTTTAACGTTTGAGTTTGAGACAATGGGCAAAATTAAAGCAATCTACAAAATGGTGAAGTCAAAACAATGTTTTCTTAGAAATTTGAGAGAGACTGATAGACCAGTAAATCTATGCTATTAGCATCTCTGTTTTATTTGAATATACCTTCTGGCACTGGATATAGTCAATGATTGTGATGAATGTAGCATTGTGATTATGCTTTAGTTGTATTTTATTCCTCTAGTTCACAATCCAGCTCTGTCGCCAGTTTCACGACAGATGTCAAGCACCTCGAACAGCTCTTGTGCTGGCGCCAACTTTAGCTTTACTGGCGTCCGGGTTACGGACAGAATCACCCTTGTGGTCGACGACACAAGATTTATCGTTGAACCGGACATTTTTCGTATGTTCCCAGACACCATGTTGGGCCGGTACGTGAAGTTTAGGGTGCAGTTATTGTCCTGCGTTCATTTGTCAGTCGAAGGACTTCTGCAGTGTCAGTGGTGTAGCCAGGATTTCCGGAAGGGGGGGTTTTGAAAAAAGGTTATCAATATCCGCCAAGGGGGTTTTAACCTCAAAAATCGCCTCAAAAAATAAAAATTGCATGGGAATACATCAAAAAATTTTTTTGTGCCATCCAAGGGAGGTTTTAACCCCCAAACCCCTCCGTGGCTACACCACTGTGCAGTGTCATTGTGGTTTTGCTTCAAGTGCCAGTTACTGGTTGGTCAAAAGTGAGATTGTAAGTCAAAATTTATATTGACGGTGGTTGGTCGCGGTCAAGACTCGGTGTCATCCAGTATTTCCTGGTTCTAGTGAGGCTGGTTGAGCGATGTAAATCAGGAGGTCTTGATCTTGATCTAATGATCATGAGATTCTCAAACGATTGCATGATGCTGGGATATTAGCGGCTGGACTTATTTGTTCAAAAGTGATATTAGTTCTTTTCTTTCCTGCATATAATATAGGTAGTTCATTGATTCTTAGTTCCTTTCTCCTAGTTGGAGTTATGGCTCACAACATAGATGTTCAAAAAGTCTATACAATGTTATTATGTAAATCTGTATTTGTATAATATCACAAGCTACGGAAGCCTTGTAAATCAAATTGATTGGTATGGACTCCTTATTTCTAAAGCCTTTGTAGCTACATGTAACTATCGATAGTTTGGTAAGAAATCAAAGTTTCTCCACGAGATACTGTTACTTGGACTCATGGCACTATAATTCAAATTTCAGAATGTTTTCTTCATCTCTTGATAACAATTTTACACGACCGAATGAGCGAGGTGAATTTACGGTGGCCGAAGGAATTTCATCAACTGTATTTAGAGCAATACTGGTTAGTGTTCATTTTTTAGGATGTTCTTTTGTACTGTTTAGTGCAGGTGTTCTGCTTATATGACGTCTTGTTCCTCCAACATTGATGGATGATTGCATGTCTAAGATTATTACACTTGCATTAGATAAGGCATTTATAATTAGTGAAACAGAGAACATTGGTTGTTTAGAATTGCAGATGCTAATGCTTATCAGTTACATCTAGAATTAATAAGCAGACTAATGCATTATTAATTTAATTTTACAAAGCCAAGCAGTTGAATTTATCTCTTTTAATTGGCTAGTGTGTGTGTGTGTGTGTATGTGTGTGTGTGTGTGTGTGTGTGTGTTTCTATCTTGTGTTTTAATTACTAAGTACCGAGGGCCATAACAATTAATTTTATATATATATAATATTTTATTTATTTATTGTTTTTTTGTGTTTTATTTTTTATTTGTTAATTGTCAGAATTATTTACTGATGCTATTTGGAATATGAAAGCATGAAACCAAGTTGTGAAACATCTATTTGACATGTTGAGTTAATTTTCTTTCCATTTCATTGCTTTTATTTATTTCATTTAACACAGGATTATTATAAGACTGGAATATGTGTTTTTGTGTTTCAATAAGAACATAGGCCTGTGACTATCTTCTAGTTCCTTTCGACGCATCCATAAAATTCAAAATATAGTTTTTAATATTTTATTTATTTATTGTTTTTTAATTCTTTATTTTTATTGTAATTTATTTATTTGTTAATTTGTCAATGAAGTAGTTCTGAAAATGATGCTATTTGGAAAATGAACTAGAGAAACCAAGTTGTGATGACAATTTGACACGGGGTTGGCTGGGAAAATCTTCACGTTAGAGCCTCAAATAAAAAAGTTTCCACTGGTCTATTTCATTACCTGATTTCGCATTTGAATTTGCTTTTCATGAGCAGGGATTTCTGGGTGGATATCACACGTGTGCCTGGATTTAAGTAGGGTAACCTAGCAGCAGCGAATACACTTCTATGTCGTAGTCAAGGGTTTAACCATGTGCTACATTTAGAATGTTTTTGCAAATCCAAAGAAAATAAATATCTCTTCCTCTCGGAGTCCTTAGGAACCGTTGATCAGCAGTTCCTTGTTCGTGATTTGACGCCATAGAATACGGTCTTGAGCCACGTAAAATCCGTCAAAATCATCTCTCCATCTTCTTCTGGGTCGTTTTTAGTCTCTCCATTACGCCTTCCATGCAGACCTTTCTATTCTTTTATCCTCCATTCTTGATAATAAACATCTGCAGCTTTCTTCTTTTGATTGTGGTGATGATGTCTTGCAAGAGATAATTCTTACTTCTTCTTTTGGTAATCCTCTGCTCCCACCATATGTTTAAGAATGCGTCTGTATTTTCAAATGGTTTGGTCTTCGGAGTTTTATCCAGGTTTCTGTGCTTGAGAACACGCAAGTAGTTCTGTTTGATTTTGGTGATCCTCCGTTCCGCCAGAATTTGCTAAGGCAGCCTAAGGCCCCGTGAAGGCCTATTCTCAAAAATCGTATGATGACTCCATCTGCACAGAGCAGGCTGGCTGGGAAAAAATTCCCCTCCCACTCTATTTCCTGACCCACTACTTTAATCGTCATGGTTCTTGCCCCTTTCCCTACTGCCATTATTTTGGTCTTATTGACGTTGATTGCCAGGCCCAGTTTGCTTTGGATTCGAACCAACATGTTTTGTAGCTCTTCTGGTTGAAATGCCAGGAGGTCCACATCATCGGATTACCTGATCTTTGATTTTTATACCATTAACGGTGACTCCTCCATCTTCGTTTTTCCATCTTTTCCATTGCTCGCAATGTGATTTAGAATGCTCAAACTACCGAAATCAATTTCCCTCTTGTCCCACCCTAGCAAAGTCCTTATCCATTATCCTTCAAAGACTGAAGGGCAAGCTGGAAGCGGGACTATCCGAAGAGCAGGAGGGTTCAGAGAGGGAAGAAGCACAATACAACAAGTGTTGGCATTACGACTGTTAACGGAACAAGCACAGGTTTGGAAAATGCCAACTGTTTCATAGACTACAAAAAGCCTTTGACTCAGTGTGGCATGACGGGCTGTGGGTAATTGCCTGAAAGCCATCAAAGGCAAACTACTAAGAGTCCTCCTTTATACGAGACAGCAATCCCATAAGGGAAAGATCGGAGACTGGTTTAAAACAACAATAGGCTCAAGGCAGGAGCAACCTCTGCTGTTCCTAACATTGTTGAGCAAAATAAATATATAATTATACAATATATGACGGACGAGTTATTTTTTTCCAGAGTCGTATTTATTTTTGCTCAGGTGGTCTGCTTCATGAGTTGTCGAATGACGGTGCTCGCAAACAGTTTAGTATCTTTTTGGACAACATGATCTTACCTGAGATGGTTTTGGCTGCACAGGTAAGCATTGTTCAATGTACTTATTGTTCAATATTGTTCACAAGTAAGTATATGTTCAATGGTTACTGCAGTTCAGTGATAAAGACTTCCGTTTATATCTATTGCAGGAGTTGGCTGTGTATTTATCGTACAGAACATGCCATCTAGGTAGTCAGATCATTAGTACTATGCTGTGCTAGGGGCACTTTACTGGCCACCCGCAGGTAATGTGCCTGCCGTTAGTTTTCGGACTTTTTGATATATGTCAAAGCGCTTTTGTCGTAGGCCTTAGCCTTGTTTACTGCACTTGAGAAATTGTCTAGAAATAATAATAATAATAATAATAATAATAATATCAATCGGTGATAAAGATTTGTATGATGTTAGCAAGTCAAGTTCTGTGTATCGGTAATTCGTAAGCGCCAGAATGCATGGCAGGGTTTTTATTATGATAGGGTACTAAGCCTGGATAAATAAAGTGTTGAGATTTTAGCCTGTATGACATTTTTCTTGGTTTGCTTCAGCACGGTGATAGAGAATGCCACATAGTTATTTTGACAGATGACGATGTCGTAGATTGGGACGGAGACTATCCTCCACAAATGGGAGACGAAAGTCCTCAGGGTATTTTCTGCTTATATCGTGCTTTGTGAATTCTGTACTGATATTCAACTCTTTGTGATCTTGTGAATAAATACTCCATTAGAGCCCACCCATGTAGTACATACACACTGGGGTGGGGGTGGGTGGGGTGGGGACTTGGATCTATGAAATTATGTACGGTGTGCAAACGGGGAAGGAGGGGGTTGAAAATATGCATTTTTTGCGTACGTACTATAATGGATGAGCCCTTGTGGTTTTTGAACTGGCATTAATTCACGCAATATAATAAAAGACTTATGTAGCACCTCTTAAGCTGCTAGTCGTTGGTGCTCTCGGATTTAGAGTCGCTTGATAAGAAAATGAGACTTTAGTCTTCAGAATGAAATGTAATTTAGAATTACTGCAGGTTTTGACATGATTTACACAATAATGCAGACCTGGAAAGATGGTGCATAATGTTGAGTACCGGTACTTGAATTACAGGGTAAATGGGTGAATACGAACTTAACTGAGGCCAGGGATTTTCCTACAACCTCCAACAGGGGTTTACACCCCCTCGGTTTGTGACAGACACCCCTTCCCAACTACACTCCTTCCCAGGGATGGTGTTGGCTAATACTAAAACAGACTGATGTTAGAACTATTCATTTAAAATTCTAAAGGGGGAAATTCACCTCTGGAAATTGAAACATGAGCCACTACAACTGACTCCACAAAAAATTTCAATTGACCGTATGAAAAAAGGGAAGAGATGACAACAAAAATCATATTTTTGACTTGTATTTTCCATTTTTCTGGGAGCCAAGCGGCGAACCCCCGCCACATCCTCCACCCAATTCCATCCCCCCCTGGGTCCAAGGAGTCTAGATGAAGTACTGGACATTGACACCACCCCCCGAATGCAAATTTCTGGGAAATAGTCTGGCTGAAGTTTGTTTTTTTGTGACAGTGATCCACAGCACGCAAATGTATCGCTTTTTCAAATACATCGAGAACCGAGACGTTGCGAAACAGGTTCTGCGCGATCGGGGTCTCAAGAAAATTCGGCTCGGAATCGAAGGCATGTTCAACTTCTTCATTCTCTTTGTTTTGGTTGTATTGATTTAGTTTAATATCAGAATAGATTTTGAAATAAAAAACAAGCATGGGCAGTCAGTGAATTAGTGTTAGATAATTATATAAATAGTGCAGTTAAACTGCTAATTTTTCAAAGATTAAAGGTTGTAATCATGCAGTTGGAAATTAGCCATTATGTTGCAATAATAGCAACGTGGAAAGAATTGCTCATGCCTGTTGTGGCAGTTACATCTGCCTTGCAGATGACTGCCATATCTTGACATGTTTAATTGTGGCAGACATTTAATATTTAATATTTTGTAACTTTCATGAATTTTTTGCTCTACAGGTTATCCAACATACAAGGAAAAAGTGAAGCGTAGACCTGGGGGCCGACAAGAAGGTACAAGAATGACATTGCTACATAAGCTCTTTTTCAACTATTTTAACCAATACAATTGTAAAGTAATGTAGCTGCTTCCATACAACTTTGGTTAATTTTATTGCATTTCAGCACATTCATTTGTGTATATACAGGGTGGTGCAAAAAAATGGACTATATTAAATGCAAACCTAAATGTGACTAGTCCGGTTTTTTGTGCCACCCTGTAGACTGACCATGGAAGTGTTTAAAATGGTTGAAGAATGAATGAACACGGTTGCTCTGCATTTTGCATTCTTAGAAATGGCTTGTATCAACACAATTCAATCAATCACTCAATAAACTTCTGTGGCACCACTATCATAATGCCCAGGGCATCAGCCGATGGCGCACCAAATCCAAATTGAACAAGATCCTGGTCAGTCTGGAAAGATCAGTCAGAACAGTAGGCAGGAGTAATATAAGGGGGATAGACCAAGTCAAACGGGTATGTTTTAAGACCGGATCTGAAAGATGCTAAAGTGTTAGTAATGCAAAGTGATACTGGTAATGAAGTCCAGAGCCTAAGGCCGCACACCGAGCAGCAACTACAGTAGTGCCAATGACTGTACGAGCATGCGGAAGATACAAGAGGGCGGGGAAGCTGACGAGCGGTAATTACTGAAAACTATTTTCGGCGGTTTCGTTTTTCTTCGCGCAGTGATCTACAATTACGTTCAACGGCCGTTTCTTCACATGTCCTGGGAAAAGGAGGAGGCAAAGAGTAGGCACGTCGATTTCCAGTGCGTCAAGAGCAAGTCCATCACCAACCTTGCCGACCTCACCGGTGGTGAAGCGGATGCAGGGGCGGGTGGCGTCGCTTTGGCTGGCCCTCCGGACGAGTTCCCCATTCCTCCATTGCCTGCTAACGAACCGTACCCTAATGGACTGCTTCCCCCGGAGCCCCCCGACAATGACTGACCGCTTAGTACTACTGAGTTTTTTGCATTACCTGATAGTATTTTTCCATTCAACAACTTTCCACATGTCTTACATTTTCAGAGAAGCTCTTATGCTGCTTAACTTAATTTTCATGCTCTTTGTTTGTAGCGGTGCTGGCAATATTCTTAGAATATCATTTGTAGAAAAAAATAAAATTCAATGTTCAGGCACTGTATGTTCACAAACGATTGGTTTTTAGTAAAAATGTAAAAATGCATATTTTTTACAAAAAAATTTGAATATAAACAATCAATACATGGTCATACATGGACTGATTGAATACATGGTCAACATGTTTTTTAAATTTTTACAAAAGAATGCTAACCAATGAATAAAATTGATTTACTACTTGGACGTAAGCTTGCTTCTAGGAAGCTAATTACTGTATTAAAATTGCTAACGGAAGCAAAACGGGTGATAATGTAATGCTCAGTTTTTGGTAAATTAACATTTGTTTGCTAGCATGTGTAGCTAGCAATTGAGATTTGATGATAGCACATTTATAGAACTGGCAACAGCCATAGGCAATGTATATATTTAATTATATTAACAATGGGACATAGTAATAATGTGATCTGTAGATTATCCAGTTTGTAGCATTTCATTTCCACTGCAATGCCACTGAGAATTTCTATTTTAGAATTACAAAGAACTGTATCTGCTCGAGTTCGCTTCTAAAATTGATTGACTGTATATGCTTGATTTCCTTTTCCTAACAATTAACTGCTATGATTTTCATTATTGAATGTTTGCTAATAAATCTATTTTGACAGTGTAGTGTTATTGTTCAGTTTAGAAACGTGTGGTGTCCAGTTTCTCCTGACTGTTCATTGTATTGCATGATTTGCATCACATCATGTTCATTACTGGCAGATTTCAGCTTTTCTGTTGGCCCATAGACCTATCTACTAACCATATCTACAGCGCCTAAGAATAAGCAGCTACTGTTGTGCTGCTTTCCAAGGTGCTATAGAAATCTATTAGATGTTACTTTAATTTACTTAAGCAGAAGGGAGAATGATTGCCCAATGCAGGAATGGTGTACTGTGCAAGTTATTATACCAAATTCAATACACAATCAATCACTACAAGTGGTAAAATCTCTGTTATCCACTTGCTGTCACAACTGAGTGATGAACGTTTCCATCCACCGCAAATCTTGTTATCATCCTCCATAAAAACTTTGCCGCGACTGCCTATCTGGATCAGTGGATCTACAGCCTCGACCATCACGGACTACGGATTACAGTCTATGGATTTCACTAAGATTGAGTGCTCGTGAATAAGCTGGTGCACTGCACCAAGCTTTCAGGCAGCGCTTTAGAAATTTCGTCTTTAATACATAACCAGTCCAAAACGTATTTCTTGCTATTTCCAGGCTCAGATTGACATCTTGACGACTATATATATATATATATATATATATATATATATATATATATATATATACACCACTAAGGGTCGTCCATAAATTACGTAACGCGATTTTGGCACTTTTTTTACCCCCCTACGTAACGCGACGTAACAAAAAGTCAGACCCCTAAAATATGACGTAACAACGGGCCGACCCCCCATTTTCGTCTTCCGAAAAGTCTTGACAAGCAAAAAGGCCATCCTTGTATTTATTTCTCTCAAAATCCCTGACAAGCCCCAAAAAAGTCAAAGGTCATCACTTAAATTTTTGCGTTAAGTCACATTTACGGGACCCCCCGTCGTCACACTTCGTAACAAATGGCCGGACCCCTAACCGCGTTACGTAATTTATGGACGACCCCTAAGCTACATTCTGTAATCTTTTAATGATATTAGAATCATAAAACTGCAATCTGTGACAGCTGACCGCAAAAGTTAGAAACCACTCGAACGAGTAGCCTAAACGGATTCTAATGAAATGTGCGCTAATGACGCAAATAGATGTCTCTTAATGTGTTTGTTTAAAATTTTGTCTAAATCGGTGCAGAGTCGAGGCAGTTATTGCAGCATGTTTAGGGGTTCCTTTTTTCCGGAGACAGTGTAGCCTTATATAGTAGGCCTAGTGCTTCTTAACAGCTTAAATTTCAACAGTGATGTCAGTCCTTGTCAATCCTGGTCCTTGTCCTTAAGGACTCCTCGGGAAGTCAGCCTCGTCCTTATCCTCGTCCTTGGAGGCTCGGTCCTCGTCCTTATACTGGTTCTTGCAGAACGGTCCTTCTCCTGGTTCTTGCAGAACGGTCCTTGAAAAATCCTTATAAGGACCAAATTGCTTGTATACCATTTTCAATAATTATTTTACTGATAATTATGTTCGAAGGTAAGAGTATGGGACGTCATTTTTAGGCTAGGGGGCATTTGCCCCCTGAGTTTTTCTAAAAAAATTTTCGTCATTTGTGTTATTTAGTTTTGAATGCCCAAAGGAATCTTGATATCGAGTAATCTGAATAATAATCCATAATAATAATAATAATAATAATGGGTTATTTGCTTAATAATAATTGAAAAATTTCTGCCCGGGTTGACAAAATATAAAAATTATGTCTTTATTATTTGGATTTGCTTACCACTGATGTAACCATTGCAATACTATTCTAATAGTCTAAAACTAAAGTATCTGGAATACGTGTCATTGTTAAGGTATCAGTTAGAAGTTCAGTAATTACTAGGCCTACAGTCATTTTGTTTGGCAAGTATATCTATCTGCGTGATATATCGAATTTCAGTTATGGCGGTAATCGCAAAGTCGTCCCATATCAGACCATTCATTTCCTATGCATCTTCATCTACTGATGAACGCTATCTGGAAAACGTAATGTGATGATTGGCGATCTGGCGATGGGTGAAGATTTTATGAATGCCGACTGATACCAGGGATAGCTGAAGTAGTTTGAAATGTTTGCTCGAAAGACCCTCGTCTCTCACGGGTCAGGTCAGGTCGACCCGCCTTATAGAAGAAAAATGGCAGCTGCTTTGAGATTTGACCTTTTTGGGAGAGAGGTACCCGATTTCCCTGGCTTTTGGTCTGAAACTGGAAGGTGACTGGGCAACAAGGCATTCAAAATTCCTAATTTAATTTGTGTAATATCAGAGCAGGTGGTCACCGTGGGCGTGCTTTATCTTTTTTTGTCTATTACAGTTCGCGCCAAGAGTAAATTTATTGTTTTACTCACATTTCAGTCTAGTCATATTTTTGAAAGGCATAGTTTCACGGACACAGCGTCTGGATTGGAAAAGTTGCCTGCGTTTGGATTTCTCAAGAATTCTAAAGAGCTGAACATAACCTTATGCTTAGAAACATCAGATGACGTATGCCAAACTCTTCGTCGAGTGCAACTAGTCATCATTGCCAGACACTTGCCAGACAGTTAAAATATCGGCGTCGTTGCGAACTCTACTGTAAAATGAACAGAATAAACAGTCTCAGCCTCTGAATAAGAGCCTTAGATTTGTTCCTGAGAACTAGATAACAGTGTAGCCTAAATTGCATACATACCCATGGAAATATTTTGAGCCAAGAAATCAGTCAAACGTCGTTTCCAAAGTTATAAATATTGCAAATTTCCATGGTTGGCTAATTTGTTCAGCAGGATGTAGTTTTTCTATTGTCGTTACCAGAGCAAAGAAAGCTCACCATTTGGTGAACCTGATTGGCAGCACGCACGGATCAAATTAAGGGGTCTATGGATTCACTTTTTAAAAAGTCATCTGCTGAGCAATTCATTTGCCTCGTGAAATGGGATCAGTTTAAAATTTTCGTTTTAATTTTAAGAAATATTTTATCGTTTTGTTGTCCATAAATTACGTAAACAAAAGAGGCAAGGGTTTGAAAAGTGTGACAACTGTTGATAAGGCGGAAAGGGGCGGATTAAAATTCGCACAAAAAAATTGCTTACGTAATTTATGGACAGCCCAGGTCATCTGCCCGGGTTACATCATTTTGACTCTGGTTACGCCACTGAACTAATCGTAAAAAAATGACTGACGAGCAAAAAAAGGTCGTCAACTTTTTCACAAACTTGTAAAAGTCAGGCTGTTAAAGTGTTTTGCCCCTGAAAAACAGTGAAATGACGTCTCTGGGTAAGAGTGGCCTTTATATTTAGGGATATTTTGCTTTGAGTTACTAAAATGTGTAGTCATTGTTTCCCTTAAATACCCAGAAATCTGTATAATAATAATAATTTAATATTTTAATAATAATAATAATAATAATAATAATAATAATAATAATAATAATAATAATGATTTTTTAATTGGTTTAGGAGGCTAAGTGTTAGGGGTGTGTGAAAACCACTGATGTCAAATCTGTATTCAAAACTAGTTTATCTAGTATGTATTTTAATCTGATCATTTGATTTCTATGGGAGTTTCCTTTATAATACCAGTTGAGGAGTCTTTGCAAGAATTCTCTGTGGCCATGCGACGTCGGCTTCAGTTGAACAGTGTTTTCGACAAAGTCGTCTCATAATCAGTCCTCATCGTGCGCGATTAATGATGAGCCGCCCGCTGGAAAACACTTGTTTATTTGAAATGCACCATTGCTGTTGAGTGTTGACCAGTGTTTATTCTAGCCACCTTGAGACATTGGGGTGGGGGCCTGGTTTGAAATGTTTGGGGGACAAGATTTGTCTCTCCACGCTTGATAGGGATTTCCATCCCCAAGCCAACATATACAAATTTGAGGAGATTTTAAAAACTTGGGATGGCTGTTGACTAGATTATATTTTACAACATTTATTTGCCTCTTTAATTTTGTAATTCGAATTGAAATTGTCTTTGGTTTTTTCCTTTCCGATTTTTTGTCTAACAGAGGTCGGTCCTTGTCCTTGTCCTTGATCCTTGTCCTCAGAGGTCAGTCTTGTTGTCCTTGTGCTTGGGGGTATAGGTCCTCGTCCTAATACTCGTTCTTGGAGGGTCGGTCCTCGTCCTTATCCTCGTCCTTGGGGATCGGTGCTTGTCCTTATGCTCGTCTCCTTGGGGTCGGTCCTTATTCTTATTCTCGTCCTTGGGGGATCGGTCCTTGTTAACATCACTCAATTTCAATAGTTTGCAGTGGGCCTATAATGAGCCTTAGATTTGTATGCGCAGAACTATGCGTCTATAGGCAAATAGATTAGGTTAGACCGGTCGTATAAATTTTGAATATAGATTCATTTTAGGCCTATGTAGTTTTAGAAAGAATGCCAACAAGAAGCTGACGACTTCTGCCTTTTTGCCGTAGTGGTAAGAGTAAAATTAACTTAACTCGGACATTTAACTAAATTCTCTCCGGTTGTTCATTTAGCCAATCAGGCTATTACCATACTACTAAACAGTTTTGTTTTACAGGATCAAAAATCTAAAGCGTTTTGTTGTGCAAGTAGTCAGCACAATCGTGCATAAACTGTGTACAGTAGGCCTAATGCGAAACACGCGAGAACGGTAAAATTTTTATATAATTTTCTGTTGAGACAGCTGATAGAATTTATAATCTGGCCATGGATCCAACCCATCCGGGGCCCCGCAGGCCGGCAGGTGCCAGGGACTTCACACTGGCAAAAGACGGGTCTGTCCTCTGCTATGTCCTGAGAAATTCGAACATCGATGCCCGCTCTAATTGGCCTCAAACAGGGATATTTCTAGGATTGTAAATTTGGGGGAGGGTGTCGACCTCAAATTGGGAGAGTGTTCAGAGCTAATAAGTTTGCATTTTGTATGCATACCATTATCACATTACCAAATTTGGGGGTGTCGACCTCAAATTGGGGGTTGGGGGAAGTGTTAGGGGGTGTAAAAATATCCCTGACCTCAAATCAGTGAAATCTATGTTTACGATGCTCGTTTTTACAAGCTCATTTGTTACTACAGTAGACCTATATACGAATCATCTGCAAAGCCGTTATTCACGATAGGCTGACATTTTCACGACAGGCGATTACATTTATCAAGCGATTAATAATAATTGTACTCGAGATCTGCCTTAAATGTTCGTGCTTGATCTCGTTGCATGTCAACTTTTCAAGAGGCTGTGACAATATCATAGGCTTTAGGCCTTTTAGGCCGATATACTCGACTCCCTCCCTCCATTATTTTTGATAGGCTGGGCTTTGGAGCTCGGAAGACCCCCCGGGATCTGAAGAAGCCGGTTCGGTCCGGTTCGGCCCAATCGTTTGATAAAACGACAACTATATCACCGAACCATCTGTTAGCTTACCGATCTGATTTGCGTTATCCTTAATACGCGAGATAATTAAACGGTTCGGTCCGTGGATCAGGTTTTTTCACTGACTGTAGGCTACAGTGGTGTACAGAGGGGAGGGGCGGTGACCCCGGGCATCCACTAGATGGCCTGAGATGGGGGCATTCAAATTGACCCGCGACCTCTTGTTTGCTCGTCAACACTTATTTACACGAACACTCTTAAAATTATCGCTTTGGCTCCGGGCATCCACGCCAGATAAGGGCAATGTTTAATCTAGACTCATGGACTCAGAGGGAAACTAACAAGGCCAGCTGACACCGAAAACGAATTTCTCCTTCTGTGCAGGAACCTCTTATATGTGGGGGACTCCTGTTCCATGGAACATGTGAAACGTGAATAAATACGTCATTGGTTAATTATTGGTGGATTTTCTGGGTTTTTATAATTAAGTTATCTGCCGTTTCAGGTTATGATAGTTTAAATGTAATCGCATCTTTTGTTGATTGAAGTTTTACACAATCTAGCTGAGGCTAAAACTGTAACTACCGATCCCTATACAGGAAATACTGATGGCTTGGATTGGAATTATTGGTCTAGGCCTAATTGCTGGATATCTCATTGGCTGTTTCACTCGTTGTACTGTACACCTATACACATACAAATGCTGGAGGGTCGCACTATGATCTTGGATTGTTAGATGAACTTGATAAAGGAATTTACAACAGTCACACTAGCGACAATAATCTTGTATTGATTGGCGTCATGACGGCAAAGAGGTTTCTCTCGTCCAGAGCTTTGGCGGTTCATCAGACTTGGAGGAAATCTATTCCAGGCAACGTCCTATTCTTTTCATCCGAAGGATCAGAAAATGAAGCACCATCTGGATTGCCGGTGATCGGGCTTAGGAAAGTCGACGACTCTTATCCTCCGCAGAAGAAGGCGTTCATGATGTTGAAATTTATGCACGACCATTTCTTGCACAAGTTCAAATATTTCATGCGCGCTGACGATGACGTTTACGTCAGAGGCGACAGACTCGGTCAACTCTTGCACTCCATCGACGGATCGCGGATAGTTTTTCTCGGTCAAACCGGTCTGGGGAAACGAAAAGATGTACGAAGGCTGTACCTGAACTCATCGGAAAACTTCTGTATGGGTGGACCAGGAGTGGTGTTCAGTCAAAGAACACTGGCTCTGGTAGTTTCTAATCTTGGCACCTGTTTGAAAAACCTGTACACCACGGAAGAAGACGTAGAACTTGGAAGATGTGTGGCGAGATTTGCCGGAGTCCCCTGCACCTGGGCGTATGAAGTGAGTAGTCAGTCAGTTAGCATGATTAATTATCTACTTTAAAATGATTACGAGCTCATTGAAAACCGATAATTAATTGGAATCAATCTATGTCATTACAGAAATAATTATGATTAGTATGATTGTTTGTACTGCATATAGTAAAATAGTTGAATGCAGTGGCGGTTTCAGGATTTCTTGGATGTTGGGGGGGTGAAATGAAATTCATACCAAGTTGGTTTGGGGATAAAAAAAGAAAGTGAAAAATCAATAAACTTTGCCCGAAAAAGGCTGACAAGCAAAGAAATTTTTTTCCCCGAATTTTACTAGACTTTTACCGAAAAAATATATGTTGACAAGCAAAAAAGATCACCCGCAGTTTTCCCCCGTCATTTTACTAGACTTTTACCCAAAAATAGTTTGATCGACAAAAAAAGTCCGGTGGGGGATGCATCCCCACTCATCCCCCACGTGAAACCGCCACTGGTTGAATGGTAAGAGTACTGTATGAAACACATCATCAACTTTTAGGCGCTAAGCAGTTATTGTCAAAAGTCGTTGCCATAATTATATTTCCAATTTGATGATGACGACGATAATAATAATTATTTTCGTTTTACCAATTTAATAGTAAAGTAAAGGTAGGTCCCGTACTCGAGTCCG
>CM030848.1:11080198-11097698 GCA_018105865.1 Metaphire vulgaris | reverse complement strand
AGTCGACGGCAAATCTTCCGGCTAAACTGAAACGGAGACCGAAATAATTATAGTGTATAAATTTAACCCACAATTGCTGAAATTGAGAGGCGTGACACTTGTTGGAGAGTTGGGACACTTGTCAAAACCAGGGTGATACAGTATTTGAGTCAGAACAGAGGGGAGGGAGAAGAAGGTTAATTGCTTCATATATATAATATATATAATTATATATATAAGTTAGTTATATAAGTTCATGACACATGACACCATGAAGCAAGCAGTGATCAGGAATGTCTCCCTCTTTCTCCTACAAACAAACACCACCAGGGCCGGATTAAGGTCTGAACGGGCCTGGGGCTGAGAAGTAGAAAAGGTCGTCGCTTCCATAATTTGAAAATTGTCCCTTGTGAACAAATTTCCCGCCTTCACTGAAAATCTCTGACAAGCAAAAAAGGTCGTCGCTTGAAAAACGGTGGGCCTATTTTTTTATGGTGGGCCTGGGGCTTCAGCCCTCAGCCCCCGCCTTAATATGGCCCTGAACATCACCCTGGCAACAATATAATATTAGGTCTATACGCCATACTATGACCACGCGTTTCTGCGTTCGGACCTGTCGACGTCTTCTTCTTCACGCATCCACAACTTATTAGGCCTAAATACCGTATAGGCTGCAGCTAACACGGAAACCAACATAATCATCGCATAATTATTAGAACATCTATTTACAGGGACGACTAAAATTATTTAGACCAATCGCGTTTCGCTCTGCAACAGTGTATAATTTAATTCTCCTCTCGTTCGCTCGTCGCTAATTGTGGCGATCAAATTTCCTCGCGCTAAATGTTATTGCTTGTTCTTCAGTGGCTGTTGTTGTTGTTCTTCTTCTTTTTCTGAGATGATGATGACGACGACGACGACGATGATTCGTTTTGGCCACGAATGTATCTCTTGCACTTGCAGCTGCGTACCACACGAATGTCGTACGTTCGACTTTCGCCGTTCTTGCACAGGAACGTGACCTTTCGGACGCGAACGAGGTCGTCGACGCAGCGGTACTGCAGCGTCTTCTGGCGCGACCAGACCTTGATGAACTCGGCGTACCACGGAAGGTCTCGTATGGGAAGACAGGTTCCGGTGCAGACGACGTCCGAGACGGGCTTGATCGAAGTGCAGAAACCGTCGGAGATGTAGCGCTTCGAGCGCAGCGCGACGCACTCGATTGAAACATCGGCTGCAAAACGACGACACAAATGCCAATCATGCACAAAGCAATCATAATTAATAATAATAATAATAATAATAATAATAATAATAATAATAATAATAATAATAGGCTACTTTGTACTACTACTACTACTACTACTACTACTACTACTACTACTACTACTACTACTACTACTACTAATAATAATAATAATAATAATAATAATAATAATAAGGTGGTTCAGTAGGGTCTGTCTTGTGTGAGAACCACTATGCTCAACCTATCCATTCATTCCTATTATGGTAACATATGATAATATAATAGTATAATACATTCAGTAACTGTATAATTGCTACAATACTTTCTCTACAGACTATGCGAGACCAATCTAGTATCCTAAGGTACTTAGGTTTATTTTAAAATCATTTACACTATAATTATATAGTAGCCATTACTGTCGTCTCATCCAATTCATTCCATCCATCTACCACTCTAGCACTAAGTGGAAATTCTGTTTGTATCTCCAAAACCGTTCTCGATTGCAAATGGTTTCTATTACAGGGTGTTTTCATCGGCCTATTTGGCGTAATTGGTAGCAGCGTATAGCTGCGAAGGTAAAACACGAGTCGACAGAAAGCTGTGACAAGTCAGTCTAGATTAATGGCGTAGGCATTTTTTCTCGGCGTGTGGCCCTAAGCTTTGGAATTCATTACCAATGACACTTCGTATGGCTAACAATCTATCATCTTTCAGAACCGGTCTTAAAAGTTAAAACATACCTGTTCGACATGACATACCCCCTTAGATTGTTCCCCCGCCGTTTCTGACTGACATTTCCGGATTGACCTGGCTCTAATTCATTTTTGGATTTGGTGCGCCATCGGATGATGCCCTCCTGAGCGTCATGATAGTATTAGTGGCGCCATAGAAGTTGACTGACTGATTGATTGATTGATTGATTGATTGTAGGCGCCACATGCGTCGCTGCTTGTCTCAGAAATCGGAGATCAGCGCCGGACTGTCACCGTAGGCTCGTTCGAGTACGAGACAACCTTTTTTACCTTTATCTTTTATAGCGCCTTCACACTGCGCTGATTAATAATGCAGCCCCTGCCTAAATCTCCGTCATTTCACGTCATCTTATTATTATTATTATTATTATTATTATTCTCAGGCGCCCTATCGTCCACCAGCACTGCTGGTCTCCGGATGAGAGCTGTCTGTGCTGTCTGCCTTTCAAAATAATCGGCATTAGCACGGCTATAGTAGGTCTGTTTAAAGTCCTTAACTACTGATTAGGTATCGCCTGTTGACGGCCTTCAGTTGTCTGCCCCCTCCCTATACCTGACGTGAGTGTCCAGATGCTAATACATATAGAAGTCCCTAGTCTAACCCTATCTTAATCTACACGCTCATTGTCTTTGATACGGACGCGTCTGTAAACAAATGCAACACACACATGCACACACACACACATACAATTTTTCATTTGCGTCTGTATAGGCCTAATCGATGATCTGTCGTTTGCGATGTGGTCTTTGTAGGGAGAATAGGAAGAATTTCCTGGTAACTGCTTACTGACACCACCCCACCCCACCCCCACCCGCTGGTCCACTCCACACGTAGCCAGAGGGAAGTTTCGTGCTGTTATAATTTTATTAAACTAAAATATATTTAGCATAATAAAGCGCAATTAACAATTCTTTCCCACAGTCCCACTGGCTTGATTCTCTCCCCCCCTCAACCCCCCCGCCATTGGTCTGACCCTCAGATACCACACACTGCTCGTCTGCCTGCGTGATTAGCTTATTTATAAATAAACATCGTGCATTTATACAAGAGAAGAGCAGCTTCTATATAAGCTCCGATGGTCTCCTTAGTTAATACATGTACAGTGTATAGGTTTATTTAGGCTGAATCCATTGGCGTAAACTTGGATGAAAAAGTGAGGAGCTAAGGTGGCGTCATTTGGGGGCAGGGGACCGTTGTGCCCCAATGAAATGAAGAAATAATGTATAATGTATTAAAATAAATAAATAAATAAATAAATAAATGTGACTCCGAATGCTGGGCGTGAGTGGTACGTGATCTAGGAACGTGGACATTCATACGATCAGTTAAGCGGAGTAAGTGATGGACAGTAGCAGGTGAAAAATGGTAGATGGTGAAAAAAGTTCAGTAATGTAACGGAAGAAGTAATGTAACGCAAGGATTGAGCATGACTTTTATCATTACAATACTGAACGTTTTTCACCATCATTTTCTTCTACTGTCCATCGCGGTCGTGATGGCTCTAAGACCCGTCGAGAGCAATTCAGGGCCCCTCGGCAGAGTGGTCACGGGCCCCTAAAACGTTTGAAAGTTTATAATTTTTTTAGAAAGTTTTACCTCAAAAGTTCAAAGGTTTTCTAAATATATACAGATCAAAGTGTGAAAAAGCGGTGACGGCCATTTTTTGCTTGACTCTCCCAACCGCCTTCAACGTGCAGCGGGTCATACTAAAAATAGTACTGCATGAGATAGGCCTAACTAGTGGCAGCTCCTCATGGGGGCCAGGGAGACCCGTGCCCCCTTATTGCATGCCTGCCCCCAGTGCCCACCCTCTGTTGGGACCCTATACTTACTATTACATAACCAGCAACAAATAGTTGGCCTCCCATGCTTAGAAGTTGTCGCCCCAACACCCCCACCACTTGTCAAATCTTGGAGACGCCACTGAGCCTAACAATTTATGGACCCACCCGGGCCCCCTACCAGAGGCGTAGCGAGGGGGCAGGGGAGGCATATGCCTCTGGGCGCCGAGGTGAGGGGGCGCAAAAATCGGGTAGCCCTATTTGGGTAAGTGAAATGCATATAATAAATAAGAAGAAACATGTGCGACGACCTTTTTTGCTGGTCAGCAGCAGTATAAGGAGAAGGGCGTTGTAAGAGTTGAGGGGCGCCGAGAACGATGTGACGACCGTTTTTGTGCTCGTCAGCAGTGTTAGGGGCGCCAACGGTACAGTTTTCCCCCGGGCGCCGGATACCCTCGCTACGCCACTGCCCCCTATAGATCGCTGGGTCACTGGGTATTTGCCCCTGCCCTCTTTCGGCGGTCTGGTGGTTCTAAAGACGGCAAAACTTTCGATTTTTAAAATTGCGCTTTCTGTATTCAATTACCATCTTAGTGTTGTTGCTTACGGTCGACCATGGTGATGGTTAGAACGTTAATTACTGCTCAATGTTCTCTATATTAGATCTACGCGCACATAAACACACTGTGGCATAGCCAACCAAAACATAGCAGAGGTACGAAAACAGAATTTACGAAATTTACGAGACTATGGGAGAGAGAGAGAGAGAGAGAGAGACAGACAGACAGACAGACAGACAGACAGACAGACAGACAGACAGACAGACAGACAGACAGACAGACAGAGATCAAGGTCAGAAGAGACGAAACATTCAAACTGAAAGATAAACAGCATAAGCAAAGTTCGATGGACTAACAAAACGGAATTGCAGGCATTCTAAACGGAGTGATCATCATTCATCATTAGGCCTAAAGACTTGGAGGCCAACGCCCGTTTAACACCGGATAAGAATTTCCAAAATTGACACACAACAGACAGAAACAGAGAACCCCGTACAGCTATTATGCAATTTCATTGCAGCCATTTCAAAGCCTACGGCATAAGCCTACAGAGGCCTGTTGCTCATATCGTTTCGGTAATATTCGACCATGCGAAATTAATCGAAAATTTATTAAATACTGTTATTGGCGGACCGTTGGCGCTATATGATCACCTAATTTCTCCGGAAGCTATTTGGACAAGGTTTTATACCAAATGAAAGGAACTCATTATGTAGGAATTATTGGAAGTTAGTCGCGGTTTTCGTAGACACGTTTTAAAAATTTCGCTTATAAGCCTATTTTACCCGTGTGGGGGGATTGTCTGCTGCACAAAGCAAGCATAGGTTTAATTTTGTCACAATCTAGAATTCTAGAAATAAAATTTCTACTTCGACGTTAATAATAATTAGGCCTATCAAGGTTGTCATCTTAAACTTTTTAATGTTAATATTTTCAGAAATGATGCCTCTTATAAACCCCCGATAGTTTTCAATAATATGCCTTCCCAATTAGGCAACCGGAAAGTGGGTGGTCCAGCCCCTATACCTTTCCGATTTACTAGCCCAGCCTCTCAAACCGTGGGACGTGGGCGGGTGGGGGGCTCGAGTCTAGCGGCCTAATAGAAGTTTACGCCTATGTCTACAGATGCTGTTTGTGATTTGATGGCGTCTTTAAATTCAGAAACTATAGGAACTCTGTCGTGAACATCAACCATTTCGAAGAGCATTTGTGAGAAATCGGGGCACAGGACAACTTAGTCCAAAATTCAAGGCGTTTAACTGCATGAAGTGGGTTTGGTGGAGACATCAGGGCAAACATCATAGCGGCGATGATGATGACGATGATGATAGTGGTGTTGTTGTTGCTGCTGCTGATGATGATTATTATTATTATTATTATTATTAGTAGTAGTAGTAGTAGTAGTAGTAGTAGTAGTAGTAGTAGTAGTAGTAGTAGTAGTAGTAGTAGTAGTAGTAGTAGTAGTAGTAGTAGTAGCAGCAGCAGCAGCAGCAGCAGCAGCAGTAGTAGACTAGTAGTAGCTGTAGTAATTATTCAGAATTAGTTATTGGGAGCATGCTTATTGAGGTTATATTCACACTAGTTATTTTCCGAAGTGGACGCCACCCTCAAACAACCCCCGCCCCACCCCACCCCACTCCACAAAGCAGCCACAGACGACGTCCGTTGAAAAGCAGCATCTGCCGGCTGAATGGGACCATTTGTTGCGTGGAATTTCAACAAGTAAACGAACCCTGTGAAACGGCCTCGATGCTAAAACTGATTAATTAAAACCAAAGAAAGACAGACCGAAGCCTCTTCAACGCGAAGTTTACGCTGCCGTTGTGTGTTGACGTTGAGGCAAAAAACAGCCCTTGCGGCAAATGACAGTTGGGCAAAAATCTATTTAGACTTTCGCGTCTGAATTTGAAATAACAAGAGTAGAACCACTGACGTAGCTATAGGGCTCCAGAATGGAGGGGTTGGGGGTTGGTGTACCAGTTGAGGAGGCATCCAGTTTAGTCTGATTAGAGGATTTGTGGGAACGTCGTGAGCTCCCCCAGTAAGGTATGGAACTGAGTCCCCAGCTGCATAAGCTTTTGAGTCATCATCATCATCATCATCACCACCACCACCACCACCGACACCACCACCACCACCACCATCATCATCGCCATCATCGTCGTTGTCGTCGTCATCGTCATCATCATCATCATCATCCATCATTTCCTCAGTTCTTCACCATCAACTCTCCTTCAGCAGTTGAAGATAAGACCAGGGGCGTATATACCCCCAAAATCAGACTACCTTAAAAATTTTAATGTGTTTTATAAGATTTTCAAAGTTTTTAAAGATTTATACCCTTCGCTAAATCACAGCCCCCAATCAAATTCCTGGCTACGCCCCTGGATGAGACGAACATCATGAATCAGGCGTTTCCAGACAGTTCTTTCTTTAGATGCTTTTGTTGTAGCTATTATTATTATTATTATTATTATTATTATTATTATTATTATTATTATTATTATTATTATTATTATTATTATTATTATTATTATTATTATTATTATCATCATCATCATCATCATCATCATCTTTATTCGTGACAAGCACAGCATAAAAAAGTAGTACACAACCAGTAGTACACAACCAAGGAAAACACAAATCAACTGAACAAAACTAAATAATAATAATAAATAAAATAAAATAAAATAATAAAAAATAAACCTAATAATAAACAAATAAACTAAGAACAAAGTTTACACAGTACAGCCTCTGCCCTCAGACAAATTCTAGTGATGCACTGAGCAAAGTACAGTGGCTTCTTCACATATCTATTAACAAAGGATGCTTGTCGCTTTTCTACAATAGCATGCATACTATCCAAACTATTATTATTATATTTCAATTTCCATTCATAGCAATGTCCATTCAGTTATTATTATTGTATTTCAATTTTCATTGTTTCTCACGTCTTCACGCACGTTTATGGCAGTGCTACACAAACCGTGGGTCGCGACCTAGCGCAGGGCCGCGGAGGTTTAATTACTGGGTCGCGCAGATTAAGAAATCTATCTAAAAGCACGCCATTATATCAACTTGCAATGTTGTCGGGCCACAGTAATTTTTCCCGAACATTTACCGGTCCTCAGTATCATGAGAAGCACTAGTTTATATAGGACTTATTGTCTGTCTGTCTGTCTGTCTGTCTGTCTGTCTGTCTCTCTCTCTCTCTCTCTCTCTCTCTCTCCATATATATATATATATATATATATATATATATATATATATATATATATATATATATATATATATATATATATATGCGTTTTCCTCGAATTTTTTTCGGCACTGCAGCAGTCTAGCTATGTCGAAAGTTCAGAAGAAAGACTGGTGTGAGTTATACAAGTGTTGTCTAAACCAACTAAACCAACGTTTGATTTTTTTAAAAGAACTGGGGTTCCGACCAATCTCCCGCACAAATCGTGGACCCCCTACTAAGTAGGACTCGAATGGCTAAAACTAGAATATTTTTACGCCACTAATGTGACGATATCCCAAAGAATTGGGGTCGAACCCCTCCCGAATCTTCGTTATATCGAAAGTTGCTCAAAAGAATATTGACTCTTGCGGGAGACATACATGGAAACGAAACTGCAATTTTTTTTACTGACCTCTGCACTCGTGGTACCAACTTATCAAAGCGGCAAAATATATAGGATATATAGGACTATACTGACATAAATATTAACCCTGCCATAGTCGGTGGCAAGTTGAGAAACGGGGCGCCAGAACCAGAGGCGTAGCAAAGAGGGTCAGAAAGGGGCATATGCCCCCCGGGCGCCGAGGTGAGGCCAGAACGCCCATCGTCGTTAGATCCTTAAATCGACCTACTTACTTACTGACGTTTATCACTTCCATGGACAGAATGAGTCAGTTCGTAATATACTAATTCTCCGTCTCCGTTGCTGCTATCAATTAAGACGCGCATTTGGCCCACGGCAAACGTTCTAACGCCGCTTGGGCCAAAACGCAACGGAAGAGAGAGAGAGAGAGAGAGAGAGAGAGAGAGAGAGAGAGAGAGAGAGAGAGAGAGAGAGAGAGAGAACCAGGTTAAGCAGTTTTCGGGTTAAGTAAAAATTCCGCTCTCTATACCGACATTCAAAACAGTAACGTAAATAAACTTGGATCAAAAAGTGGGGCCCAGCCCTTATACCCTACCCCGTTCCCTATGGGAGCCTCTCGAAAAGTGGGGGGTCATGGGGCTGGGCCTGTTTTAACGTGCAGCGATAGGCCTACACAAAAAGTGCAGTGATAGAATGAAAATCTGCAGTGGTAAACTGGAACTTTCTGTGCTTTGTGCAGTGATAAATTTTCCGGACGACCTTTTTTGCGTGTTCTTTTTTGCGCGGATGTCCACAAATTTTCTGATGAGTTTAGTGCAGTGATAAATCTTTCTTAAAACAGAAAACCCCTGGCATTGAGGCCTAATATACCGTAGAAGTTTACGCCTATGATTCGAAATGACCCCGAGAGGTCATTGGAAAACCTGAATCTATGCAACACATGCAGACCCAAAATAACTTTACCGTATACGAACAGTCATCATGTATAGAACGGTCGCCGGATGGGGACATTTTTACAGCAGTTCGTACCAGGCTTATATTATGTCAAAACGAAATGTTCTCACACGGCTTCCGTATTCGTATACTATAATCTATAGAACGCGCTCTGTAACTGTACCAGATCTCGACCCTAAATTTGACAAAAACGTCATTTAATTAGGCATAAAAATACGAACAACGGTTCTCAGTGTTCTACATTGGAGTAGCCACGAGTCGGACGTGGACCGGGACCCATACTATACCTGGGACCGGTGGTGGGATCAGGGATGTAACCAGGATTTTAGGTTTGGGGTGCTGAAGCCCAAGATTTATTCTCCCCTTCCTCCCTTCCGTTTGAGCCCCGTAACGCCATTTCGGGCTTGAATTCATTGGGGGGGGGCTAGCTACTGGCTTGTAGGGGCTTGAACCCCAAACCCATGCCTAGCTACGTCCCTGGGTGGGATTTGTGCAAAACCGTTGAAAATTTGAGGGAATAGGTATATAGCACGTTCGAAGATGAATAGCCTACGTGAATATGCGACAACCGTTTTTTCTCTTCTGAGATTTTTACCCGAAAATGTTGATGCCCTTCCCCTATTCCCGGACCGTGGCTACCACCATTCGACGTACACGGGAGCACAGGGGCACGAGCCCCATCCGCCGAAACTCGCCCCAAAAATTTTTGTTTCCCAATTTCTCATCATCAGTGGTTATAGAAGCTGCAATAAGTCAGACAGGTACGCTACGCGATGTAGTATAGCTCCGTATCCGTGGTATTACACCCTGGCTGACGGCTATATAGAAACGGAGATCAGCGCCGCCCCATGAGCCCGTGAGGCTCGGGGAAGGACTTTGACTGATTTCTCGCCATAGCGAAAAACTGTAAAGACTCGAATAGATAAGCGAGTGTAGTCTTTTCTTCTTTACGATAATTTTTTTACTACATGCATCAATCCATATGAAAGGGACGGGGAAAGGTAAACAGGGAAATAAAACACGAACACCCCCCCACCGCCCAACTGAACTCCTGGATCCGCCATGCTTCGAACTTCCTGTTATCCTACTTTGTTCTTAGAATAATTCTGTAGCGACAACTTGTTTTCCTCGATCGCACATGCAGGCGGTAAACTAAAGCCTCGTGTCTCGCAAATCGTCCATGTGCACCTTCTTTTCTCCTATATGCATTAAAAAAACAGGTCACCGGTGCGATGGAAAACTCTCAGGCCATATCTTATTATTATTATTATTATTATTATTATTATTATTATTATTATTATTATTATTATTATTATTGTCATCGGAGACGTCTTGCACCATGAATGAATTTCAACCGGCTAAATTATTTCAGGCTGTGACGGAATTAACATCATTACTATTATTATACGAACGCAAATGCCTAAATTTATATCGGTTTGGCGACGCGTCTAAGTAGATTCGTCCATAGGTCACTCTCGATTTAGCAGCCTACGCTTATAGGCCGTTCAAGCTTAATAAGGCCTATACGTAATTCAAAATGTCTAAGCGTAGACCTACAGTATAGGCCGGTACAAATCTGTTTAGATTTTATGTAATTGCTGCTGGTCCTTCATGCCTCCCAAAAGTTTTTCAGCTCTCTCTCTCTCTCTCTCTCTCTCTCTCTCTCTCTCTCTCTCTCTATATATATATATATATATATATATATATGCCTATATAACGATTTTATAAGCATATATGAATACTGATAAACATGCTGCATAAATAGACTTACCTACAGTTACGCTACATAAATACTTTAGAATATGTTTCATAATGTTTCATATACTTACTTATATAGGTCTACCTGTAGCTGGTGGAAATTCTTTAAAAATTGCACAAGGAATGACAACACGTGAATTACATGAAACTTAAATACAAACAAGCGACATACTCTGCACCATATATAGATGCTCTGTACTCTGAATACATATATATATATACATATATATATAATTATATATATATGTGTGTGTATAAAAGAGAGAGAGGAAGAAAGAGAGAGAGAAAGAGAGAGAGAGAGAAAGAAAGAGAGAGAGAGAAAGAGAAAGAGAAAGAGAGAGAGACAGAGACTGAAAAACACCACCATGTAACAGAGTACACAGTCGAAACCTCACAAGAGTAAACAATGTCCATTGTTGGATACCGAACTTGGAAAGATCAGTCAAGCTGTCAGAAAAACAAAATCTACAATATCTTCCAGCAATGAATGTCCTGACATGTTCATAATCCACCACCTCCTCCTCCTCCTCCTCCTCCTCCTCTCCTCCTCCTCCTCCTCCTCCCTCCTCCTCCTCCTCCTCCTCTCCTCCTCCTCCTCCTCCTCCTCCTCCTCCTCCTCTGATGCGTCGAGGCGGACTCGAACCTACACCATACGTCAACTATCCGGCTCATCTACGCCTATTTATGCAGTTATTTAAGGAATTAGGAATATTAGGAATAGGAATAGCTTCATCGGACGACACAGTCACAGCACAACAATGCTACACACACACACACACACACACACACACACACACACACACACACACACACACACACACACAGACGTTGTAGCCTACAGTCTGAAGATTCGACAACGAAATGCATGGGATAACTCTTTTAACTTCTTTCGTCAGCTGAACATCTGGAGTTTTGCAGCAACAGTGTATAGGCCCCTATCTACGCCCAAACGCGCTCTGTATACATACTCGAAGGGATCAACAGGAAATCCAAAGTACAGTGTGCGTTCATTAATTTTCGGTCGGATAGGTTTAGTCTGGCGTCGCCGCGCGTCGCCGCGGCGTTCGGTCCCGAAGCAGACAGAACCTGAATGAAAATCAACGGAGCAGCAGCACAGCAACAACAACTCTGCGATTACCGATACAGCGATTCGGCATAATAATTTGTGGAGCCGGCCTTTTAACAACGGGTGGCCATCCGTATAGGTGAACAGCAGCGAGCGCAGAGCATAACGACCATTACATTTTTGCGTCCATGCCCCCTGCACGCAGAAGCCCCCCTCCCTGCGCAGAGTCAAGCAGTCAAACACCGTTGCCCTATTCACCGGCGTAGAAAACAATATTAGAAACAATGAAAAACTAGAAATAGGCCTACATAGGGCTATTGTTCAAAAGCAATGGATACAAACTTGTATCATAATCCTAAATAATTAATTGAATAAAAAAATTGAGTAAGTGTAATATCGAAATTAGACGGCGAGCTCTGCTCTGGTGATTATCTTACACACTTTGATTATATTATGAGTCATTATTGAGTGACCAAAAACTAAGTGATTCTATTTTGTCGACAAGCACCCTCCCCCTCTCCAGTCCCGCTAAAAGTTCTCATTGGTTTTATGCAAATCCCACGACTGGTCCCAGTCCGAAAAGAAGGGGGCCCGCCCAACCCCCGTGACTACGGCCTTAATGATCAATGTACACACAGGATGTCTATACTGTGAAAGCAGTCGTGGCCTCGCAAGATAAGACCACTTAATCGCAGACCTTTACTGCAAAAGTCGAATTACCAATCAAGCAGAATTTCAAACAAACGGCATGACGTCCATTTATAAACAGTCGCAGTTGGAAGAAACATCCGGACTTCGGAAAAAAGAATGTCCGAAAAACATTTGTTTAATTCAGTCATTTTGATCACAAACGCATTTACTAATGCTTCAAATAGGCGCAAAGCCCGTCGCAACCAACAATTCTCAACACTTATTACCCAGTTTCAGTGGCGGTTCCAGGATTTCTTGATTGAGGAGGGGGTGAATGAATTCATAGAAAGTTGGTGGGGATGAAAATAGAATGAAAAAAACATGAATAAACTTTGTCGAAAAAGGCTGAAAACGGGAATTTTATCCCTAATTTTACTACACTTTTACCGAAAAATAGATTGACAAGCAAAAAGGATCATCCCCAGTTAGTTTTACTAGACTTTCACCCAAAAATAGGTTTTCACAAGCAAAAAAAGTAACTCCGAAAGTCCGGTGGGGGATGCATCCCCACTCATCCCACACGTGGAACCGCCACTGCCCAGCTTTATTAGATAGCTTTCGAATCGATTTATTATTTCAGCTGTTACTGCCTTTTCCTCCCAACTGTTCCATAATTTCATTACCCTATAGCACAAAAAGTTTAGCGTAGTGATAAATTTTCCTTTAAAAAAGGCTTCGGAATTATATTGTAATGAACATTGAATTAATTATCAAAGTGTCGGAAAAGACACAAATAATTAGCAGGTCACCAGATGACAATAGACATTTCAAAGCGAGAAATTCATACACCAGAATGACCCAGAAGTTCTCATATATATAATTATATATATATATATATATATATATATATAATAATATCTCTTCGAGGAACTTTTTCCGTGGCTGACCTCGAAGAACCTGACGAGAGTTAAGTTAACACACATTAATTTTTGTCTCCGGACATTTTTTATCATAAGACCTTCGGGAATGAAGTGAAGAGGGCATATATATATATATATATATATATATATATATATATATATATATATATATATATATATATAACTCTGCACACGCGACCAGAGCGAATGCATGACGACAGACAGTTATTGAGCGTTCTGCTCTAGCGTTCTTCAGGTGTAGCATTAAACCTGCGCAGCCAAAGGTCAGTGGTGGATATTGAGACAATGAGACCAGTCACCGTCTGGACATGATTGCATCATCACCGCGCACCCCCTTCCCCACCACCACCACCACCACCGCCACCGCCACCGAAACCAAGCCGGCGGAAACGATGACTACAGCCCTGAAGGCTTTCCAGTCCGCCTCGCATGCGCAAGCGTTATTCATCGCCCACACTTCGTCGGTTTCCGAATGATGAGTAACTACAACTGGCTGACGCAAATCAGACACACTCGACGAAACCTCGTTTCCTCCTCACTGCAGGTCTGTGTCCTTGTCTCTGTCGTTGTCCTGCCGCGTGTCCTTCTTCTTTCTTCTTCTTCTTCTTCTTCTTCTTCATCATCATCATCATCGTCGTCTGGACTGTGTCTTTCGAATGAGATCATCAGAGATTCGTCACAATCACCTTCCTCTGTCGACGTTTTAAAACGCCTTGCACGTCAATTGATTCTCGCGCGCGATGAACGCCATCGACAAATCGACGCAATCTCTTACTCACCGCAACTAAATTAAACACTACACTACACTATATATATATATATATATATATATATATATATATATATATATATATATATATCGAAGCAACTGCTTACGATCTGTCCGTCCAGACAACCGCGCGATCCTCTGCCTTTCCGCTCGTTCTCGTCCCTCCTCCTTCTCATCCTCCTCCTCATTCTCCTCCTCCTCCTCTCCCCCCGACCAACCACCATCACCACGAATGAATCACGGAGCACTACAGCCGCAAAAATACCGGCGATGAATCGTCTATAGCTTTCGAGACCCTGCTGCGTTGTATAACTTATAGCATCCGACCCACGTTCTCGCGCTTATCAGCACTGTTAACTTTTGACGCTCATTTAATTTAACAACCGATCCTCGTTAATTCGAATAAGAAAACGACCAGAGACGTAACGACGGGGGCGGGTATATCGGTATATATACCCCCCCCCCACACACACACACACGAAAATCAGGCTACTTTAAAGTTTTTAATGTGTTTTTTAAAGATTTTCAAAGGTTAAGATTTATAGGCTACCCCCGCAAATCGTATTATGCCCCCCAAACCAAATCCCTGGCTACGCCCCTGAAAACGACTATAAGTGTCACGATCGACGATGCGAAAACTATGATTACGACAACTTCATAGTCATCGTCGTCGTCCACATCGCCTCAGATCTTTAGTAGGAGGTCTATTACAGGAAACAAACAAACGCTCAGTATTTTGACTGTGTGTCCTGAAATTAGACGAAGCAGGTAAATCCTGAATTAGTTTGAAGAATTTCAGGCATATCTGCTATCAGACGAATAGCCTACAGTTCTTTCAGCAAACTCCCTCCTCTTTAAAAAGTAGCTTAAGTAAGTAAGTGACGAGCAATGAATTAGCAGCTGCATGATTCATTGGCGTAATCCTAAACTGGGAGGGCGACGTAATAAAGACAGGTAATATAGTCACAAATGAAGGCGTCCATTAGAATGTTGATTAAGTTTTACAGCAATTTAAGAACAATATCAACCAATTATCTAATTATGAAAAGGAAAATACCTCATTAAAAATTAACATACGTACATACATACATGCATACATAGGCCTACATGCATGCATATATTGTATACGTATAGAAGCGTATTAATACAATATGTTCTGGAATATATAGGGTAAAAAGTATTTGCAACTGCCGTGACAGACAGGCAGACAGCCAGACAGACAGACAGACCCCCACACACACACACACACTCATTCGCACAAACTGACTGACGTATACTGTAGGCCTACATGCACATTGCCAGAAAGACAATAGAAAACACAGACATACATACACATACACACAGACTGTCTATGACGACCAAATGCAATGATTCAAACCAACTATTCTACTCCTCTGTTTCGTCGTGGTTTCTGTCTGTCTGTCTGTCTGTCTGTCTCTATCACTGTTTCTGTCGTCTTTGGAGGCATTCATGCCTTTCTTCTCTCTCTCTCTCTGTCACCCCGGCGACTCATCCGTACTTCTGTCTGTCTCCTCCTCCTCCTCCTCCTCCTCCGCCGTTCCTTCGCCTCAAATCCGGTTTCTCGCCTTCACTCCGACCACGCCCTGCAGTTACTGCCGCCATTTGGCACTTCAGCTGCTGTTGCTGCTGCTGCTGCTGCTGCTGCTGCTGCTGCTGCTGCTGCTGCTGTACAGTGGGTCACAACCGGCACTACTTCGGCGAAGGTCGACGGCGCAATCATTAAAACATCGACGCCCTTTATCATTCCTCCGCCTTCGGTTAATTACCGTTCGAACAGAAGCTGCACTCTTTCGCGCCCTCCTCCCCCCTCTCCTTCCCCCGCCCTCCACCCACTCCCCCCCCCCCATATACCCTGCCAGCAACCTTCTTCTTTAGTCCAAGGACCACTATGATTCAGCAGCGCCAGAGAGATGGGGATCGCAGGAACAACATTCCAGAAGAGGGTCGCTCAGCTTCGTCTAATCTTCGCAAACGTCGCATCCACCCCCGTCAGGTTTCCTCATGCGGTATCTGTAGGCCCATAGAGACGAGGGAATTTCCTGGTCGCTGATTGATGCCTGTCATTTATAATAGCGCTCTTATTTTGCGTATTTAGCGAAATGAGACAACCGGAAGTTATTATTATTATTCCCAATTTCCCTATAAGCGGGTCTGACTCTGAAATACCGCCTTTGTTCTTTCCTGACGTCGCTCTCGATTACCGCTTGCGAGTGACGTGTACAGACTTAGGCGTTCAATTCGAAGAGGAAAAAACTTTCGTTTAATCAGGGCCTTTAATTGCACGCCTCCAAACGATCCCGACTTTAATATGCCGTTCTCAGCAGCCAGGCCTCCTTCGAACAACACAAAAGACAGGACATACTTTGGTGTTCGCACAACCTCAGCAGCCACAACGGCAGCAGCAGCAGCAGCAGCAGCAGCATGAACTCTTAGGATGCTTGACTTAGAAAATGTGGGCCAGGGTTTAATTTCTGAGTTCAGAGATTAAGATCTCTCTTTCTGTGTGTCTCTTGAGAATAGGCAAAAGCTATCGACTTAATTTCTGGTTGTTGACGTAGTCGGCCTTAGTACTAAGCGTCCGTGGATCACATCCTCACCGTCCTGGATTTAGGACACTGGTCTGTTTTTTCGGTTAAAACCTTTCAAATTCTGAACTCTTGATCTGCAAATCAGATCAGACAGTCGGCTACAGTCGATATCACTTAGGACTCGTCTGTGGAAATCGCAGTCATAGTGGGCGTCTAGATGCCAGCGGGCCAACGAGGTAATTCTTCTGCAGTGGTTTTTAAACTAACTTCTCTCTGTCTCTGTCTGTCTGTCTGTCTCTATGTCTGTCTCGATGTCTGTCTGTCTGTCTGTCTGTCTGTCTCTCTCTCTATCTATCTATCTATCTATCTATCTATCTATCTCTGTTTCGCTCTTTCACTCCATATTCATATCTCTCTCTGTCTTGTCTCTGCCTGTCTCTGTCTATCTTTGTCTGTATTTGTCTCTCTCCCTGTCTCTCTCCTTATCTCTTTCGCTTTCTCAGCTCTCTCTCTCCCTCTCTCTCCCTTTCTCTCTTCTCTCTCTCTCTCTCTCTCTCTCTCTCTCTCTCTCTCTCTCTCTCTCTCTCTCTCTCTCTCCGTCTCTCGTGCTATCAATCAATCCTACGGCTTCAAGATGAGTAATGCGCAATGTCAGTAATAAGAGGATCTTTCCAAATGCAAAACAGATTCTCGCAATCTCCGTTCTCAGCTTAATGCAGGTTTGATTGATCGATCAAACATGACGTCAGAATCAGCGACCGTTTCCTTTTTACAAAAATGGCCAATATTCGAAAAGCCCCTCCGTCGAACGGCCACGGATCGATCGATCGATCGACACACACACGCATGCATGACTGTCTACAATCAGTCACGCGTAGCAGTATACGTTCATCCGTGAACCAACTTCGA
>CM030848.1:11050198-11077698 GCA_018105865.1 Metaphire vulgaris | reverse complement strand
TCCTACAAACCTCTCAAAGAAGTCATCATGGAACGTTTAAAAATAGTCAGAACTCAGTCAGATGGACAGCAGATCAGACCCTACTCGAGTAACGCTATCGACTGCAAAATACAAAAAAAGCAGATCACATCGCGTTTGCATGTCGGTGAATTTCTGTCTATCGTCTCTAAATCAACTGTAAGGGTCAATCGATCCGATGCACTAGGGCAGATTCGAAATAAACCTAAGTTCGTTAACTGATGTTCGGTGTACTTATAACGTCACGAGTATAGTCTATAGGCAAGAACCTAACGATATTTGACCTTCAGAGCTGCGTGGCGCATGACAAGCCAGATACGTCGAGACTGAAATTTTCAAGGTCTTGCATTGCTAAAAAATCATTTTCCACGAATTTTCAAGACATTGCAGACAACAATCCGGGTGTTTTTACCAGCGTTCAAAACCTCTAAATCTTCAGTTTTTGATGCGCTTGTTATCAAGCTACATGACCCTAGCTCAGAGATGTCCATGGGTCCATTTTTTAGAACCCAATCCAACCCAACCCATAAAATCTCCAACCAAACCCTTGCCGATAATAGGTTTACTTGGCCCAACCCACTGTAATACATTACAGTTGCTTAAACCAAGTCTTATTTTCTGACCCAACACAACACAACCCATGGGTTAACCCAACCCATGGACATATCTGCCCTAGCTGTAGAAATCAAATCTGTCTTATTAATAATTATGCACTGTCCGTTGGGTACAAAACAATGAATTCAGCATCTTCAGCAAAACGCTAATAAAATTCGAATTCAAAATATATAGTACAACTTTATGGTATGAAGTACAAGGACTAACAGAAGGCTTAACAATTAACGGTCTCATTTAAAATTCAAGGATGAGACCAATTAAGTGGGTGTATTGGTTCACGACATGGACACAGTTGTACGGATACCACTGGCAATGATACAGAATCAATAGGTCATTTAATCGGCTATAAGTAGGTGAGCAGGGCTGCCCTTAGGATATATACAGGGCGGCGCAAAAAACCGGACTAGTCACATTTAGGTTTGTATATAATATAGTCCGGTTTTATGCGCCACCCTGTATATATACATATATATATATAATTTTATGCAATTTATATAAATAAGTAATTAATATATCATAGGGACCTATATATTAACATGCATACGGCATTACGGCTAGCAAAACTAAGTAAATCATATAGGACCTATGTTAGCATATAGCATATAGCATGCATTAGGCTTACAAAAATTATTTTCCATGTTATTTTGCATACATTGCATCGATTTTACAATATAAAATGCGTCACACCAGACTTTACTTCAAATTAATTTTTCAAAGGGCAAAATATCCACATCTAGTTGCGGATCCACCAATCCGGACCAGGTGGGCTTAACTGGAAACTGTAAAAAAAAACTATGGCGATCACCCATTATTAAAATATAGCTCAATTTCTGGAGTCGAGCAGGACCGAGACGTATATACAGTAATAGACCAACGTCCCGTGGTTTGGAATTCGTATCTCTGAACACTAAAGTGGCCTATACCCAGTAGGCACAAGACATTGGTCAAGATTTTTGTGTTCGTTCGTCATTGAACAAGCGGACAGTGGCGGTTCCACGTGTGGGATGAGTGGGGATGCATCCCCCCACCGGACTTTCGGACTTACCTTTTTTGCTTGTGAAACCTATTTTTGGGTAAAAGTCTAGTAAAATGGGGATGATCTTTCTTTGCTTGTCAACCTATTTTCCGGTATAAGTGTAGTCAAATGAAGGATAAAATACCCTTCTCCCAGTCTTTTCAAGCAAAGTGTATTGATTTTTTCCTTCTATTTTCATCCCCCACCAACTTTCTATGAATTCATTCATACCCCTACCCACCAAGAAATCCTGGAACCGCCACTGCAATTGGATGACCGGACCAAACTTTGTGGGTCATACAGACCCATTATTGTCAGGAGCGTAACCAGGATTATTGTCAGGGGCGTAGCCAGGAATTTGATTTGGGAGGATATAAATATTTTGGGTGGGTATAAATCTCAACTATAACCCACATAACCCATATAAACCACATATAAGCACATGTAAATCACACAAAAACTTTAAGGTAGACTGATTTTGGGGGGGTATATATACCGATATACCCTCCCCCCGTCGCTACGCCCCTGATTATTGTCACGAATCACGTCTAGCTTACGATTTATTGGCGTTCTTGAGTCTTGACTAACTCTATTTATTATCCAGTAAAGTTTCGTGACATAATTGGAGGAGGGACAGTGGCGCAGCGTGGGTTGCCAGGCCCCCGGGCAAAAGAGGAATTCCGCCTCCAATTTCTCCCCCATTGTCTTCACAAGCAAAAAACGTCCTCGCATCGTACAAATCTATTAGATTGCGAGAAAGTAGTTTAAATTCTTTTTGTGAATGACACATGCCGGCCTATTTTTTACGATTTATTATTAGGCCTACTTGGCAGTTTTCTCTTTTCACTTGAAATTTTGCGACACCTCCCCCAAGATTTTTGCCCCTGGGCGACCGCTCTCTGGGCCACCACTGGGGTGGGGGGTTATTTGAACATCCAAAACACTCCTCCCTCTAATTACGGATTTGGTCGTCTCGAGTAAGAGAACGCGCGACGCAGTTTCGATAACACCAGCTGCGAAACGATTTTAACCCTTTCAGGGGCACTGGTAGCCCTACTTCCCACACATGCTGACGGTCTACACGGGCGCTGGGATGCGTTATTCCCCACATAGAAAAAATATTTGAATTCAGCGCAGAAAATGCTTTTGGAAAGTGTGGTTTTTAGTTGAACATTTTGATTGATGTAATGACATGGTTTTTCGTCAATTCTAGTATAAATACAATGTAATATTTTTCCTTAACGGTCCCTGAAAGGGTTAACTTCACGGCAAGCTGCTAGTTCTGAGATCAACTGTGTTGCACAGTATGGAAGTATACTGAACCGCACGTAGGCTAAACCAACGTACAAATTTACGTATCCAGAGCCATAAGACCCGGATGGAAACGATCCCTCTCTTTAGAATGAATCTTGCGGAGGTTTTTGGCCATCTTACTCATTGACTGGAGCCGAACGCGCTGTTTAGAAGCAGTTCGACCCCCACTGCAATTTGGAAAAAGCGACTGCTAGACTCAACGAGTGGGGTCTGTAGTCTAAACGCCTTAAACTGCTGGAGTATCAAAGCACTGATGATAGACAAAATCACAAAACAGGCATCTATTATAATATAAATATAAAGCCACCGGCGTTACGAGTAATAACAGCAAAGCGCGCATAGGACTTACGTAGACGCGGATGTAGGACCTCGAACGGCCGAGACTGGGGTTGCACGGCGACCGGTGACGTCAGGGTCGTTGTCATGGTAACGTTTTCGTAGACGGAATCTTTCGGAGAATTCGCGACGAAGGGTAGAGATGACATTCTGCTGCTCCTGCTGCTGCTGCTGGCGGTGGCGGCAGTGTTTCTGCTGCGGTTTGAGTTCGTTCGGGCTAGCTGTTTCGGCGGCGGCGGCGGCGGCGGCGGCGGCGGCGGCGGCGAAGACCGTCTTCTCTGCTGTACTTCGACTGTATCGGTGCAAGAAAGGAAGCAGCCGAGGAAAACGCAAAGCCGGCCGATGGTTGAAACACGCATGACGCAAAGTGCGAACGACCGAACCGCGCCGTCTCTACGAACGATCGGGCATTCCCTGCAGTGCAACACAGAACCCGTGCAGGCCGCGGCGATTCGATTTTACCTGCAGAAACGACTGAAATCCGTCAAAGAGGATGGATGCCAGCGAATGTGCGCGGCGTGGAATTAATTGCTCACGACCGCCGCCGCCTCGTACGGACTGAGCGGCGCACGATCATGTACACGACCTCGAAGGAAGAAGAAGTCAGAGATGCGGTCTTCCGTTTCTCGAGCGACATTTTTATCGTATATACCCCGGCAATACTTCAGTCATTATTGACTAATTATTATAGTCATATCCGTCGCAGACATTCTTCTGTTCACAGCAGTTCAGACTTGAACATTAGTTTCCAGTTTCTGTTTGAAAATAGCCTATGCGTCTCTGCGCCCCACTCTGCAGCCGCCACCGCCAAGCACCTCCGAGGCTTCACAGCCAGACTGACCATTATGTGTCACCCAATTCGATAATCAGGTTAACCGCAAGTCTGTCGAACTCTATCCAGCCCAAGCGTTGAAGCGACAATAGGTTTCTATAATAGCGTTCCTATGAATATTCCTATTATAATCATCAGCATCAGCAGCAGCAGCAGCAGCTTATTACCGCTGATCGTCGCCGTTACTATAGTCGCTGCAACGATACCGGGTATCACTCATTGCCAAGTGTCAAACCAATTAGTGGGCGGGTCTAAGAATAGGCGTGGTCAATAAACGTCCATCAACACAGAGTTGAAAGCTGATAGCGAGACACGGGGCCCCTGTTATGTTGCCCGTTGAAAGTAAAACCGAGATCCCCAGAGACTGGGACTTTTGTGTCGATTGCCAGTTGTTCTGCGATAGGCCTATACTAATACGCACAAAGCTTTTAAAATTCTTCGGTTCCCTCGCGAAACGACATTAGCAAGACGACGACGACGACGACGACGTCTTGCTCGGCAGAGTTGTACAGTACTGTACTTTAATGTTACAGACGCACACAGGGAATCAGAGATCATCGCTCACCAGGCAAGCCCGTCGGTTGTTTAATTTACTAGGATATAAAGATCACATAGAGCAATAAATGCTAACGCCGACAGCTGCTTAGAAAGGAGTCGATTTACTTCTAGCGTCAAATACACTTTAGCCTGAGAGCTACTTAAACAGGGAGCTATTAATATTAACAGCTGGATTAACTACACACAGATGGCATAATAATAATAATAATAATAATAATAATAATAATAATAATAATAATAATAATATCTGTCAGCTTTTTATCTCTTTTTTCAAAATTCACAGCCTTATGGTTGGAAGGGAAAAGAACAGATTTAAAAGGATACAAAACAGCAGGGAAAGAAAAATACAAAACACAGGGAAAGAAATTTGCAATGCGTCAGTCAGTCAGTCAGTCAGTCAGTCAGTCAGTCAGTCAGTCAGTCAGTCAGTCAGTCAGTCAGTCAGTCAGTCAGTCAGTCAGTCAGTCAGTCAGTCAGTCAGTCAGTCAGTCAGTCAGTCAGTCAGTCAGTCAGTCAGTCAGTCAGTCAGTCAGTCAGTCAGTCAGTCAGTCAGTCAGTCAGTCAGTCAGTCAGTCAGTCAGTCAGTCAGTCAGTCAGTCAGTCAGTCAGTCAGTCAGTCAGTCAGTCAGTCAGTCAGTCAGTCAGTCAGTCAGTCAGTCAGTCAGTCAGTCAGTCAGTCAGTCAGTCAGTCAGTCAGTCAGTCAGTCAGTCAGTCAGTCAGTCAGTCAGTCAGTCAGTCAGTCAGTCAGTCAGTCAGTCAGTCAGTCAGTCAGTCAGTCAGTCAGTCAGTCAGTCAGTCAGTCAGTCAGTCAGTCAGTCAGTCAGTCAGTCAGTCAGTCAGTCAGTCAGTCAGTCAGTCTTTGTTCAGAGCCTTTATGATAATGCATCTAGCATTAGTATTTGGTCACTCAGTTAAAAATCATGTATGTTGTAGTTCACAGTTGACAAGTAGTCCAGAGGTCAGTCCATAATAAACTGTAAAGTGTTTTGTCACTACCATATCCAATGTAGCACTATACGCCATAAGTAATATTTGGTAAAACGACACACACACACACACACACACTCGTGATGATAGTCAAACACAAAATTAAATCACTGTACAACTGCCTTAAATGCTGAATGACAATGCCTACATATATTTTATTTCACTCATTACTACAACAGTTAGGCTTTTTCCGTGGCCAGCAAACATTAAATTAAAGTTTAAGACATCACATCCACTCTAAGTTTTGGTACACGGTCGTATACAGAACTAGATGCATATTAAAGTAACAAGTTTGGGACCAGAACCAAAGTTCATTCTTTTTTAGACTAAATAAATAACAGTAGCAAAGCAAGTGAAGACATAAAAATTTTTGCCAGTGACATCTACCATGAAGCAACAGTTCATCGTAAAAATACCAGACACAAAACACAACCAACTCGTCGAATCAGTGGTGTAGCGCGACTTTCGGGGGCCCGGGACATCCTTGATATGGGGCCCCTATAGGATATGGGGGCCCCTATGGGCTAATATAGACTAAATCTTAAAATTAAGGTTTAGGCCTACGCCCTAATTCAATAATTACTCACTTTGTAGCAGTAATATTGAAATATTAGTAAAATGTAAAAATCAATAATTATTGTTTAGTAAGTTTCAACCATTCTTCGGAGCCCCATTCTTCCGGGGCCCTGAGGGCTTTCTGCAAATTGCCCCCTCCAGCCCCCACCCACGTTACGCCACTGCGTCTAATGTCTCTAATTTGTATATGAGCAGCCTTGCATACTTTATTTACATGATAATTAAACGACGTATTTTAATCAAATATTACACCAAGGTTGCGGACAGACGGACAGACACTTGGTGTGACTGAAATGTTGTCGAATTTAACAGAAATTGTATCTTCAAGAGACGCATGCCGTTGTAGACGACAGAGCAGTGGCGTAGCGTGCACTTGTGACGCCCACGGCTCCTGGAAAAAATTCCGCCTCAATTTGCTCTTAGTCTACTATATCTGACAAGCAAAGAAAAAGGGTCGTCGCCGCCGATTTTTCCGCCCCTTCTACATTTTGCCGCCCCCTTCGCCTTCGCCAAAAACTCCTCAACAACATCACAAACACAGAAAACGTCGCTTTCAAAATTTGCCGCCCCCATCATGTGTGTGTGCCGCCCATGGTTAGAGCCATAGTAGCCATTGGGACGCTACGCCTCTGCTGCAGAGATAGAGAGAGAAGAGAGAGAGAGAGAGAGAGAGAGAGAGAGAGAGAGAGAGAGAGAGAGAAAGAGAGAGAGAATTTTAGGCTTGCGATTGTGGAGGTTCATTAAGTTTTGCCTCGATTGAGAAGATCGGTGTTTCGTAAATATATTCAGATAGTGCATCGATGGAACCGATGGCCGACGCAACATTCGTTCGATTTAAGCACATCTTGGACTGCTTTACAGAAGCCAAATCGCACACGTCTGCATGGAAACGATACGCCAATCCGTCATCAGGCGAAAGAAAGACAGAGATACGAGACAAAATGATCTTCTCTAACAAGTCAGCCTCGTTCTGGACCGATTCGTTGATTTCCTGCGAACTCACCGCCTGAACCAAGTCTCCTTTATAGATCGACAGCGCCATGCCGTGCCCGTATCTGTGACACGCGTACCTGTCGTTACATCTGGCAGGCGCAGCAACTCCGCTAGCACGTGAAGAAGACGTATTTCGAAATGGCACGTTCAACGCATCGAACGGATTGAAGACGTTGGACAGGTAGGCGGTCTGGGTCTTCACTGTATTCAAACGCGCTCGTTGGAGCATAACCGGTAGAAAGAACATGTCCGCGTCGATAAAAAGTAGAAGATCATCGGAGTTAAAGCGTTCGACGGCATTTCGCAACCACGAACGGTCGTCGGTGTCTACGGTCGTGACCGTGAACTCGGTGACGCTGTATTCAACTCGGAGACGGTTAACGTAGGAAAAAATGGCCGCCGTTGCGTTGCCGTCCATATCGTTGCGAACCAGCAGAATCGTCAGAGAGACGTTCTGTCTTGATTTCAGATTGAATTTTTCGAAATTTTCCATGAAACTCGCAAACGTCGCGTAGCTCCCACCGAATCGGACCACGACGTTCACGACAACATGCTCTTGGCGAACAGCTCCGTCTTTTAATTCGTTTCCGGGTTCACCTCCTGCAGCACCCCGTGGGCCTATACGGTCGTTCTCCGACAGTTCAACAGAGCGAAACGGCCTGTGTGCGTAAAACCACCGACGTTTCGCAACGCCGCTCTTATCGGGATGGTTAACTTCCTTGGAATTTATCTTCAGAATGAAATCGTGTCCACGAAGTAGATTTGCTCGTGAATAAATGAAAGCGATATTCTCCCTTCTGATGTTCTTGTCTTTCGAGTGAAATTGCTCACAAATCTGCAATGACCATGTGAAATATATTTAATTTGCGAATTCTGTTGACAGATATGCAAGCACTATCTCAAGCATCTTAAAACATTACATATATATACACACACCTATATATATGCACCTATATATACACCTATATATATACACACACACACATATATATATATACACTTATATATACACCTATATATAGGCCTAATATATACAATGCCGGTTCCAAGAATTCTTGGTGGGGGATGCAATGAATTTCAAGGAAGTTGGTTGGGGGGATGAAATGAAATCCCGAAAAAGGTTATTAACAGTGTTTTGCCCATCAAATGTAAGTAAAACTTGCCGAAAAAAGCTGACAAGCAAAAAAGGTCATCAGCCCTGTTTTGCACACAAATGCCCCCGGCGGACACATGGCGGCGTAACGACTCAGACCGCTAAACCCCCTGAAACGCCGACAAGCAAAAAAAGCTCGGTGCGGAGATGCATCCCCAGTCATCCCAACGTGGAACCGCCCACACACACACACACACACACACACACACACACATATATATATATATATATATATATATATATAAAAAGAATATCACACACTGTTTATTCGCCGCGAGAATGACAGATCGAAAACAGAAGAAATCAAAATGAAAATATTAACACGCCAGAAATGAATCAGCAACAGCATAATGACCATTGCCATTGTTGCTTTCGCCGGATCATAAAAGTCCGGCGGTTTGGTAGGCCTCTATGTATAGGCGAAATCAAAGACATTCCCCATTGATTTCTCGAGCGCCTTCTATAGGCATATATTATAATCAATGGAAGAACTATTGTTACAGCAGCTGAGTAGCTATGCAAAACTTTCAGCAGCGGAGTGATGAAACGTTGGAATTGGAATCAGATTTTCTTGATTCTCCAATCTCCATCATCATTGCGTAAAATCGTGCAAGGATTGTCAATACCGTCCGTCTCAATTTTATTCTACAGCGCTGTTTAGCTTAGTAGCTTAATATCAGTAGCGTGCAGAGGGGGGGGGGCGGTGGGGCGGGTGGCCCCGGGCCCCGACCAGATTGGGGCGCCAAAATTTACTCGGCGACCTTTTTTCTCGTCAAACATTCGACTTGGCCCCGGGTGCCCACCACTCTCTGTACGCCACTTTTTTAATATTAATCATTTTGACAGAAAAACTAATAAAAAGTTAATGCAAAGCGGAGAAAGCGTACATGCGGTCCCCAGTGGAAGCATAAACAATTTCAACTTCAATTATAATTTCCTCAAATCATAGATATCAACAGAAAATAAGAACAACAATTGACGATAGTATATTTAATACTTTACCAGATGACATCAATCGAATAATCGTATAGTGTCTTAGTCGTGTTTTGTCTACACTGTATTAGGCCTATCCAATTTATTTAGCTAGGCCTATTTAAAGTTTTGAAATTGTAATAAAGTGACAAACCTTTTCTGCTGTGTCGTTCATTGCATCTCTCAAATCCCGAGGCAAGTGGAGCTTGGGGTTCAGGAGAGAAGAAGAATGGTAAAATTTCGAAACGAAATTCCATCGGAGATCGTCGTCGTCGACGTATCTCCGGTCCTTTATTTCGCCGTATTTAGCAAATGCGTCTCGAAACCTCTGTCGACTGGCGTTTCCGAATCCGAGAAGATCGCTCATTTCGTCCGCATCCCTTGTCAGGCTTTGCAGACGACTGTGAAGACCTGTTGCCTTGGCCGTCAGCAGGTGTTGGTGCAACCGGTAAGCGTACGTTGGTGTCTTGATCGGGTGCAGCGTCAGTGCGCCGTGAATGTCTCTGATACGAAGCGTGTGGTTGAACGAACCCTTCACGTCTTTGTAATTTTGATAGAAGATATCCTACGCAAAACAGACATCCAATAGGGATATCCAGTGTTTACCAACAAAGTCCGGTTGCTCCGCCCACTGGTGGGCAGAAACCATAGAAACCATTGTCGTCTATTAATAGACGCCAATGGCAGAAGCAGATTTCTTGCTGGTGGGCATAGATCAGTGACCATAGAGATTGTTCTGGATATACTCCTATATGTAATCAGCGCTGACGGTTAAATAACACCACTGTCTGTAACCACTGGCGTACCCACGGGGGGGACAGGGAACATAGTGGCGTGCAGAGAGTGGTGGGCGCCCGGGACCATGTCGATAAAAATGCTGACGATCAAAAAAAAGGTCGCCCATTTTTCATGTAGTCTAGACCTTAGACTCTACAGCAGGGATATTTTTAAACCCCCTAATACTCCCTCAACCCCCAACCCCATTTGAGGTCGACACCCCCCAAATTAGGTAATGTGACAATGGCATGCATACAAAATGCATACTAATTAGCTCCTGACATCCCCAATTTGAGGTCGACACCCTCCCAAATTCACAGTCCTAGAAATATCCCTGCAGTCTACAGACAGTTGAACCGTGAATTGGGTAATTAATTTTGTTCTAAAACCTGTTTTAAATGGGATTGCCATGTGATAAATGTTATGCCTATATATCTGTTACCTGAGCATTCCACACACACGACACGTTTGCAAACCGCTCTATGCAACGGCCAATCTCGACATCTTCGTGCGTCGTGTACAGATTTTTTAAGCACTGTTTGATGTTCGGAGCCGTCATCCGGAGAGTTTCTCTTGTAACGACGATGCCCGGTCCACCCATGCAGTAAATCTTGTTCCTACGTTTGAAAATCTTCTTCACGATATCGTTGTTACCGTCACCTGCACTCCCGATCACCGACGTCCCGGTCGTCACCTTCACGGAGTGCAGAAACTTCACCAAATCGTCTCCTTTCACGTAAACGTCGTCGTCGGCACGCAGGAAAAATCGGTACCTGTCCAGGTAATGATCGTGCATGTATTTGAGCATGAGGAAGGCTTTCTTTTGCGGTGGATATGCATCGTCGACCCCTTTCAGGGTAACGAGATCGATGCCGGGGGGTAGGGGCACGGCGTCTGCGCCCTCCGCTGCAAAATACACGACCTTTCCGGGGAAGTTTCTAGCCCAGGTGTTGTTGGCGACGACGACGCGACTCGCGAGGAACTCCGTGGCCGTCATCACGCCGACGAAGACCAGATTCCGGTCGGTGTTGTATCGCAGCTGCGCTCGACCGTTCTGCCGGTCAAGGTCCGGTCTTCTTCGTCCGGTCGTGTCCATCTTCGACAGCAGCTGCTGGAATGGTCCCATTACGCTGCCGGTGCAGGGAACCAGTCGGACGACATTTCCGATTAGAAACCCGATCGCCACTCCTGCGAAGAAGAAGACGAGGCCGTTATGTTGTTTAACGCCACCGGAGTCTCTTCGGCCGAGATTCGAGTCCGACGGTCTTCTGCGATTCGCATCCGATTGTCTTCTCGTACGCATCTTCTTCTGGCGACGACAGAACGAGTCCAGATTGTTTCAGACCGGGTCGAAGAACGTAACGCGTATCGTATACAGTCCAATATAGGCAAAGAGGTCGCCTTGAATTAGCCCTCCCTGAAACTTAATTATTGTGAATCTGTTCAGTCTGTTCTCGTCCGAATGTTGGACAGAATTAAAACACGTTCATTATCTGTCTGACGAAGCTTTTTAGTCGAGAAATCACGCAAACGATAAATAAATTCTCAACACTGCACTCTATAAACCCTGTTCAGAAATGGGACGCACTCGTGCTAGAACGGTCAAAATCCAGGCCATGGGATGCAAGAACTCAAACTGAACTTCACAAAAACAAAATGAAATCAATATAACTTCCTGTTGCTATATCGATCACGACCACCCAAAGCTCTATAAAAACACTAATCAGCAAAATTTTGTAAACCTTCCCCTCCGATGAATATACGTTGGCCAAACTGAAAGGTCGGGCATGTGTATGGATCTCGAAACACACCAAAAAATGACGAAGCAGGTAAAACCTTTTTGATATGCATGTCTGTTTGATGTGTCTCGGCAATTATTTGCTCATATACTGTAGTCTATTGATTTTCATCTCTTAAGTGCTGGATTCAAAAGCACAGCTGCTATCGTAGACTCTCAGCTTCTTTCAGCAACTCTTTGTTTAAAATCTAAGTCGCAGGTCGCGTAAATTGTATTGGGACGGTAGAAGGAAAGTGCGTCTGGCAACGTTTTTATCGAGTATATTAGTCATACTGGTTTAGTGTAAAATTGCGATCGCATATTTAGCAAAGTTTTTATTGCGCCGCACTTTTTCCCTTTCTCCGCATTGCGATTTCCGCATATATATGCGGCAATGTTATCCTCACTTTTTGCTATTTTCGTCATATATTTTGCACTTTCGCTATTTCTCTTATATATCCATAAATATACAGTGAGTCTACGCCTGTATGAATGCCCTTTTTTGACTCGTCAACCGTTTTTGAACGAGAAAATGTGGAGAAATTTGTATCGAAAACGCCGCAATTTTCCCAATTAGGGCCTAGGCCTATAGCCGCACTAAACTGCACTTTCCGCATATATAGGAGCTTAAGTAGGAGCATAAATGGGAACATTTCCGCACTTTTCCTGCAATTTTAGGACCTCTGAGTCCCGCACTCCTCCCGAAAAATCTTCGCACTAAACCGTTATCACTAACTGTATCTTCATAAACTTTACCTTCTTCATAGGTACAGCGGAGTTAGTCAAGACAAACAGTGCCAGCCGATGTTAATATTGAATAGATATTGAATAGGATATGAATATAGGATAATATGGACTAGAATAACATGGATTCTCGGAGAAATAGGTTATTGAATATTAATTTATAGACTTATAGTGGTTTTCAAAAGACTTACTTAGCGTCCTAAACGACTATAGGCCCTAAATCACAGTATTATTATTATTATTATTATTATTATTATTATTATTATTATTATTATTATTATTATTATTATTATTATTATTATTATTATTATTATTATTATTATTATTATTATTATTATTATGGAACAAATTAATTTATATAGAAAGAACAACGACTATTGGATTACTGTAGTTTTTAAGTTCCTGTCACATCGACAAAACTGCTTCCAGGGCCAATGACAAAATGGCTGAAAATGCACTGTTTTATTTACTTGTCTGAAAATAAATATTTCGTCTTGTTGGCCTTTTTCAGGTCCAGGTACTACCAGGGTGCGATTTGTGACCAGGAGCGGGGGGGGGGGAATATGTCGAGCTTGGGGGATGTAGTTGTTGGGGAAGTGTAGCAGTGGGGGGATGTAGCAGTAGGGGGGATGCAGTTGGGCAGTGGGAGGAAAATCCCCCTTCCCCCTACAAATCGCGCCCTGGGTACTACCAAAAGTAAGTCTACTTAATTTTTTGAGCTTCACTCTTCTTCGTGTTAATGAGCAGTAGGCCTAAATATCAGTTGCAATATCCGTTTGGATGGCTAATTATTGTAGCGTCGTAGGTCTTTAAACCATCGATTTTCCTCATTCCCGATTGTAGTTAACTTTTTCCATACCAAATTGTAGCTGGAAAAACCTTGTAACTGCGCCTAAGGGGCCATCCATAAATGACTTCACGCGATTTAGACAGTTTTTACCCCCCCCTCCCTTCGTCGCACGTCGTCACAAAAAGTCAGACCCCTCAAATATGACATCACAGCGCGTTAACCCCCTCCTCTTGTCGTCTTTCCAATGTCAAAATGAACGTTTCGTTGGAAACTATTCATTACTAGGTGTTTACCCGTCAAAAATGACGGGGGAGATTGGCTGTTTTACCACCCAATTTTGTGCAAATGCAATCAGGGTCGGCGCTGGGTTTTGTTGACTGGGTGGGTCTAATGCAACAGCCAGGACCCGCCGGCTCAGACTTCACCCCTCAATAAACATTTTTTCTGCGTATTTGAACGATTTGCTTGGGTGCCCCTGCCCGAGGCTGGGTGGTCCGGACCCGCGGACACACCCCTCCGACCCTGAATGAATGCAATAGATTTTGCGCAATTAATTTCTTAAATCGCCGCCTTCTCCTTCAACCGAGTTAACGCCCATTCGCAGAATTTTCTGAAACTTGATAGTCAAGGTAAGTGTATTTGGCAGTGTCGAACGACATGCAGTGCTTGATTCTCTTGTTTGCTGTGCTGATTTTTCACGCCAAGCAACAGCCTGCTCCTCATTCTCACTTCATTGTCGGAAAGCTGGTGAACGCTGGACATTTTTGTTTTGCACGGACGGTTAGAAAGAGGAATAAAAAAGCTAAACAATGGTGCAAACCTCATCTTCTTAGCTCTTATATAGCCTGAGATATAGCAAATTCAAAAAATTTGGAAACTTTCTCACAATTCAAAACTTTCGCGAAATTCACCGATATAATACTTATGTTCAAACATTGGGGTCATCGGGTTAGAATTGATAGATCTTTACCAAATGTCAACCGATTTTCAAACTTTTTGGTTTATTTTGTTCCTCTGACATCCCTTTACAACATTGTCGCTGACCAAAGTGGGGTTACCGCTGAAAATATTTTGCTAGGGGGCTTTAAACAATTTTTGGGGGAAAGGGTGATATTTTAGGCCGTAAAGTGGACTCTACCCCCAAATTTGTTTGTTTTGCACGGACGGTTAGAAAGAGAAATAAACAATCTAAACAATGGTGCAAACCTCATCTTTTTAGCTTCTATATAGCCTGAGATATAGCAAATTTAAAACGTTACAGCAATCATTTCTGAAGAACGCTTTTCCAAAAATTAAATCCCCAGTACGGTGACAGCGTCTGAAAATTTAATCCCCACTTGAGGTGTTAAATTTAAAAAAAGGTATTGAGGCTAGGAAGGAATAAATATATATAATAACGGGGGCAGGGCATTGGGAGAGGGAAGGGAGGTTGGGAAGAGGAAAGTGGGTTGTACAGGTTTTCGGAGCAGCGTTGTGTAGGTTTGGGAATGGGGTTTGGGGCCGGTGGGGTAGGGCGGAGCGGTGATGGGTTGGGGCCGGGGCGATTGGGAGAGGGATGGAGAGAGGTACGGGGGTTGGGAGAGGGGTGAGAGAGGATGGAACGGGGTTTGGGGCCTGCCGGGCAGGGGCAGGGCGGTATGGGTTGGGGCCTGGTAGATTGGGAGAGGGATGGGTAGAGGAAGGGGATGGAAAAGGAAAGGAACGGAGGTTTGGGACCGGGGCGGGAATGGGTTGGGGCCAAGGCGATTGGGAGAGGGGTGGGGAGAGGAAGGGGAACGAAGGTTTGGGGCCGAGGCCGAAATGGGTTGGGGTCAGGGCGATTGGAAAGGGTGGGGAGAGGGATTGGTAAGGGAAAGGGGTTTGGGGCCGGAGCGAATGGGCTGGGGCCTGGGCGATTGGGAGAGGGATAGGGTGAGGAAAGGGGAACGGGGATTTGAGCTGCAATTAAGACGCTTCGTTAAACGCTGCGTTGTTTAATTATACGGTTTTGATTAAACAATTTCGTTGTTATGGCGACAGCGTCTTGCAAAATCTGCCGTGTATCGTGACCGACAGACAGATTCGCCGGACCGGACATCGAGAATTATATAATAAGATAATTATTATAGTTGAAACAATATTCAGAAACGTTTTCAAATTCTTTTTAGAAATGAAGTGTATAATAATTATAACTTTTATAAGTGTAAAATGCGTTCATTTTGCGGTAACATAGCACTGCGGTATTTATAAAATATATAGTATTATGTGACATATCATTTCAGGAAACCCCCGTCGTCACACAGCGTCACAAATGTTTGACCGCCCCCCTAAGTGCGTGACGTCATTATTGATGACCCCCTAAACGTCTTCCTCCATCTCGTTTGCAGATCCCCAACTGCCTTCCAGATCATCGGTTACTCCGTAGTCCAGTGGCGCTGCCAGAGAGTTCCGGAATACGGGAGACCTCGAATATCGAGCAAGAGAAAGGGTCGTCCAGCACTTCCTGGTCACATTCACGCCTTCTGTTTCGATCACCATCGCCATCCATATAAATTTCTCAACTGTCTGGCACAAATCGCACGACTGGTCCCGGTCAGAATGGGGACCGGCCCCCGTTCTCTCCCCTCAACCCCCGTGGTTTCGCCAATACCGAAGTCAGTGCAGACCAGTGGCGGCTCCATGATTTGGCAAGTGGGGGTCGTTGCCGTTGGGGTGACAAGTTCTAATCATGGGGACAAATAGTTTTTCATAAACCTGGACTATAGTCTAGTTACTTAGAACGAATGCACTAAAGTATGGGGCCACTGGGGGGACCATACATTCAATAGGGGAGCACGGGCCTCTCAAGCCCCCCACTGGAAAATGCCTCTGGTGCAGACAAACGGACAAGAACGTCGTCTCTAACACCTGTTGGCGGCGTTCTTCGCCGCCCTGACCGCTTCCTCGAACCGTCTGCTCAGAGCATCGGTCCACTTGAGAACGACACTCTCCGAGTCGACAACGAGCCCCGACCGATCGCTGAAGGCTGGCCTGTCGTTGCCCATCACAAGGTAGGTCTTCTGAACCTTGATTCTCGGACATTTGCAGCGAATGTCGACGTCCGGAACCCAGACCAGTTGCCCGCCGTCGTCGAATCTTCTGGCTGCCTTTTCTGAAGACGTCGACGACGTCGACGGTGAATCTGACCCAATCTTCTACGACGCTCCTCGAAACGACCTTCATCCGAATGACTACAGCACACGACAAGCGACCGACCGGTCACAATCACCATCGACCTTGACAGTTAAACCGAGAGAACGAGGAAAATATCTAAGATAATCGGTACAGTAGAACTTGAGAACTAGAGTATAGTTATAACGTACTTAACCCCTTAACCGTGTATTTAACTGTAACTCAATGTAAAATGGACAGATATATCCGGGATCCCCAGTTAAGGGGTTAACAGGTCTGTAAAATTGAGTACGTCATGTGACTCATGTCCATTACACTCCAATACAGCAGTGTTTTTCCAGACTCAGGCCTGGGGGGAATTGACCTGGCTGGAGGGGAAGAAACATAATTCAGTGCCAATTTTTTGGGGGTCGGAGGGGCGGTGAATTTGAGGCTGGGCAGGAGAACATCCCCTCTAACAGGCCTGGATAAAACACTGCCAAAACGGTAGCGCATCATACGGGGGACCGTACGTAGCGTTTACGCAATATCCGAAGATGCGTTATAACTGAGTCCGTTAAAACGAAGTTCGACTGTAATTAATAAAACGATAAAATGGCAAAGTTAGTCTCGTGTTCGAACGAGCGAAGGGTCCGGCGCTGAACTCCGGTTACTAAGGCAATCAGCGACGCAGGCGGATTGCGCCTTTAATCTAGAGTAGGCTGCCATTGCTTTCTCTAGACCCGCGTTTCACATTCCATCGCAGCTTAACGCTACTACCAAACGTTGAGCCTAAGGGCGACCTTTGCCCTGGTATCCTGTTCAATTTATTACTTATCGGAGAGATGACAAGTAGGTATATATATTAGTTCATCTTTGATATATTGTTGTCTGATACCTTTTTAAATTCTAGCCACAAAATTCACTATCGACAGCATACGCTGGCATTAGTCTATGCCTCAGTAGATGCCAAATATTGTAACCGGGCATATTGGAGGGCATGCGCAAGTGAGACATTATTTTGTTCTTTGTTCATGACTAGTCTTTAAGAACAAACTTACCAAAATCTCTTTTGCAGATCTTGTTGATAATGACGTCTTGAGCTATTTTACGTCTACACTGAGAACAGCCTGGTTCACACATAGAAAACAACGCAAATTCATTTGACTTCTGCAGAAATTAAACTTCAAAAGGTCCACAACACATGGATGGAAATGGGGAAGGATATCGCGGTAGGACCCTATCGCTCTTAAATTTTGTCTAAGAGCCAAATATTGCTGCACCGATCCTCACTAATATTTATTTATTATAGACTGATTTGTCTTCAGCTTAAACGTAGAGTGATTTAAAGGGGCTTAGGAGGCATGCATGTCTGTGTGAAAGCCACCAGGGGTCGCTAACGGGGCTTGAACCCGCTCCGTCAGCCTACCGCTCCAGCGCGTAACCCACTCTGCCAACTCTTATATTTAATACGTTACTTCATTAGTTGATTTGTGTTTTTCCTTGTTTGAGTACTTTTATTATGCTGTGCTTGTCACGAATAAAGATTATTATTATTATTAGATTTTAAAACGCATCTGCAGAATCTAATCGATCAATCGTTTATCGGTAGCGAAGATGGCGAGGGGATGAGATTTTCACTTACCCATTCCCCTTCCACCTTTCTATTCGAATAGCGGACAAGTCAGTAAACAGTGACCTGGAGTTTCCTCATTCTCCCTCCAAGTGCCCCACTGGTTCAAGGTCAATTATTAATTGTTTATTATGCTGTTATTCATATATTTTTAGCTAATATTTAATATTATATTGATCTGATGAACTCATCTACTATGTTATCAATGAACTCTCATACTATGTGTTACATTGTAAATTAGGGTCATATTATGTTACTTATTTAGTTGTACTAGTTCTGCATATGTATAAGTACTTTGAGTTTGAGTTTGAAATAAATTATCTTCAATCAATCAATCAGTATTTAGTGCAACGGCGGTTGGATAGAGGTTAAGGGTGGATATATACGCAGTAGAAAGAGACGCAACAGAGAAAGTGAGTTTGCGATGTGAGTTGAGTACAAACGACTATGGCGATGAAATACAGTTTCTGATTACTTACTGTGTATTGCGTTCATCCATGTATCTGATTCTGAAATAGAATTTCAAAAATGATTGCAAGGTCACTCAATTAATGCACTGCAATTCGTTACTTGTTCTTTCTACCACTACTGCTACTACTACTACTACTACTACTACTACTACTACTACTACTACTACTACTACTACTACTACTACTACTACTACTACTACTACTACTACTACTACACACACACACACACATTTATATATACCAATAGTAGGCCTATATAACGAGCGTCACAAATTGTATACGGCAGATGTGATCTTGCGACAATTTCTATTTAATATAAGCAGATTGGTATTTGAGAGTTATACCAGATGGAGTGAGGAAGAATTTGCATTATTATTACATTATGTCAAATAAGTGATCTAAATAGGCTAATGACTGTGTAACATTATCCTTGTTGTGTATGGAGTAGACAAATGGGGTAGGTCAGTAAGCAATGGCCATGCAGGAATTTCCCTCTGTCCCCCTATTAAATGCCGTACTGAATAATTTAAGCTTATTAAGTTATTATAGTGGGACATGGTGGTGCTATATAGACGCACGCCAGTGCGTGGACGCTGTTGTTCGAATGAGTGATAATGTTTCCCGTGATGCTGAGTAAATTGCCACCGATTGAAAAAGTGAATTTAAGTCCAGTTCGAAATGTCGGCATGTATTTATGAGACAGTTTAACAGTACGCCTCTGAAGCACCACAGTTGGTTACCGCTCTTGCATGTGTGAGCTCGGACTGTGTGTGTGTGTGTGTGTGTGTGAGGAGAGAGAGAGAGAGAGAGAGAGAGAGAGAGAGAGACAGACAGACAGACAGACAGACAGACAGAGATAGAGAAAGAGAGATAGAGAAAGAGAGACAGAGACAAAGATGCAAATTATTATGAAGACAATTTGGGCAGTTCGATGAGTTTATTTATAACTGTGTAGACTGTAGACTTATCTACGCGGGTTCTAATCCATTATGTAGCGAAATGACTTCATTTTAAATCGAGTTTCATGCATTTAATACAGCGAGAGACAGAATTCATCTCTTCGTCGATAAGGTTAAAATAATAATAGTAGATATATGATATCTCTATATACAATTAATTACTATACAAGACAATTAATTACTATACAAGTTTAGTGCATAACCTGCCTAAGCGACAATATGTGCCGTGCGTAAGCATTTTGTCTGTACAAACTACACAGTGCCCCCTATAGAGGGTCGAGGTAATTATTACAATATGTTTTAGGGGCCATTTTTTCCTGACGCAGCCTGCACACACAAGGGCGGGGCAGGGGGCAGGGGGCAGACGGGCTACTTGGCCCGGGTCTTTGCCTGAAAAGGGGTCACTAGGTAATAGACCAATGCACATTATTTTTTGTAATTCTCTTCAAGTCCTCGAATCATATAAAGAGTTCGAGGACTGAGGGGCATAAAATTTTTAAATGGTTCGGGCTTCCTACCTCTTTAAAATAGCCTGCACAAACACGCATATATATATATATATATATATATATATATATATATATATATCAAAAGACCCAACGTGCGTAACCAAACTAAGCAAATACAATTAATTCTTGAAATTTAAGTTCAAGTTTCAGACACTGTCCACGAGTACTGCAAAAAGCAAACGTGGCCGTCGTTTTCTTACTCGTGCAAGGTGAAGCAGGCGAGTTGGTCTGGTGATAACCTTGCTGACACCTGTTGCATGTGATTCCGGTTACGCCTTCCTTACAGCTGCACTGTCCCGTCGTCTGGTTACAAATCTTCGACAGAGAACCGATCGGATGACAATCGCATTCTAAAATAAAATTTTATTTTAAAAAACCTCTTTCCAAAACACAGTAAAAAGTAAGTCACAAAACTATATCCAAATGCATTTGCAGATGGCTCTCATAGTGTACATCCGTAGATACGCCGTCTATAGCACCAGGATTCGACGGATCGAATCCCAGTTTGGACTTCAGGATATGGTTGGATTGAAATGTAAATCAATCGCTTATATATATGAACAGAGTGGTATGTGAGAGGCAAAGTGGCAAACCTTTGCCCGATGATTCTGGTCCAGACTAATTTAAGGAAATAATCAGCGCACGAAGTTTGTGCTGCAGATGACTTTTCCATCAGTTCCAAAAATGAGAGATTTCATTGTGTCATTGTGGTCGGTTATTATTATTATTATTATTATTATTATTATTATTATTATTATGAATGTCAATTTGCATAGCGCTATGTGCCTGGCGAAGGCCATAGTCAAGAGCGCTTTACAGAAGCCTCCAGTTGTTGTAGGCTATATCATAGACTTTCCGCTGGAATTTTGCTTCACTCCGTCTGCTGACAGTTTTATTTGTGCAGCGCCATCTGGGGACATTAAATTTCATTCTTAGTCCTAAGACCTGAACTTACTTTTACTTTAATACAGAATAGTCTGTTTGGATTCTTGGGGCGCGCGCAACAATCCGTATGTGTCCTTAAGCTCAGTGCACATTATCCGGTTTCCATACGGGCTTTTAGCTACTACGGTATAGTAACCCACGTGAACATGCAGGTTTTGTGTTTGCGATATTATATGCTAATAATACTAGAAAAATAAAACCGTCGAGAAGGGAAATAAAAGGAGCTAACAGCGAGGCAACTGCAGTTGGAATCATTCCTGTTCATTCAAATCCCCCGTCGGCGTAATGTTCGGTCCAATTGATCTTTTTCTCTCACCCTCCTCCCTCCGCCAGGGCCCCGAATCCCCCGATCTCTGGCTGTATTTTCTCCCGATTCTTTCACACGCCGTTCGCTTCGACCGACAGAGCCCGAGGAATTTTCCGACGATCCTCTAACACCGCAGTTTCCCTTTGCGCCTTCGAGCGCCATTTTCGACTGAGCACAAATATTTGTCTTCCGATTAAGTTTCAAAAGAAGGCGCTTATAGCGATCGGAGAAGGTGTTGCCGATTGGAGGCACGTTGACTCGAAAAGCTACTACTACTAAGCATCTCTGGGTAGAGCACCTACGAAGTGGGTTTTGATAGTGATCTGTTGAAATAAACTCAACACTATGCTTACGACGTTTCAATTATAGCGTTTCACAAACTAACCAAAAAGCATGGCGAATAAATAAAGTGTGCACTAGGATGGGTATATATATATATATATATATATATATATATATATATATATATATATATATGCATATATGGGCATGCTGCTGTATACTGAACCAACGTGGTAAATACAAGACATACAGTACAAGATGATAGACTACACGCATAAAACTAACATTTTAGTAGGACTGTAGGAGCATTGCGCCTGATAGGCTATTAGTAACTTGCAAGAACAGTGCGCATATTTTGATATCTGCTGTACTGTAAGTTATCCAAGTTATCTATGGATCGAATAAACAGTACAAACAACAGGCGATAGAATTAAATCTGAAGAAAGAACGAGGATAAGGGGAAAGAACGAGAGAGAGAGAGAGAGAGAGAGAGAGACGTCGGAGAGAGAGGGTCGACTCTCAAAGCGACGAGAAAACATTTTAATAAAATATTGCAGACTCTCAAAATAAACGCTAGATCTAAAAAGATGATTGTTTTCTTGTTGTCAATAGTAACAAATAGAGGGTGATCTTACTGCGTCCAAGTGGCTGTTGCGGACACAACCTACCTGGAGAGAACCAAAGAATTTGAAACGCTGTTTATTATTTATAGACAGGATCGTTCTTTCTTTTACAAGAAGCTTCTCTGTTATCAGCTAATTGGGTCACGATGAGTGTGTGTGTGTGTGTGTGTGTGTGTGTGTGGGTGGCTTCTTCTTTCTCATCCCCATTATTTATTAACACCGGCGGTGTGGTGTGTTTGTAAGGAGAGATGGAATTTGGAGTGGGGGTTGGATGTATAGCATATGAGATTGAGGAGAATGCAAGAATGCAAAAAGCTGAAAGTGCCTGACATCATGAGGTTTTTTGCTCGCCAAGACTTGTTTATCCGAAAATGTCGATATGCTCCCCCTTTTTCGGAATCCTGGCTACACCACAGTCAGCGTTTATTCTAGCCACCTTGACAATGGGGGGGATTTTAAAATGTTTGAGGGGGGACAAGGTCTGAGTCTCCAGAAACCTTGACAAGCAAAAAAAGGTTATCTTCCTTTTAAAATGTGATGGCAAGCAAAAAAGGTCATCCTTCCAAGCTCCTAATATTTTTACCCTTCTCAAATGCCCTGGCAAGCAAAAATTTGTCATCCTTACATTTTTCCCCTCTCCAAAAAATAAAAGCCCCCGTCCTCACACTTTTGCACTTGGGGGGGGAAGAAATTTCCATCCCCCATGCAACATATAAAAAATTTGGGGGAATTTTAAAACTTGGGGGATTCCCCAAGAAAAGGCCTAGAATAAACACTGCACCACCGGGATAGAGAATAGACAAAGACAGAGACAGGCAGGCAGACAGACAGAGAAAGAGAGAGAGAGAGACAGACAGATAGACAGACAGATAGAGAGACAGACAGATAGAGAGACAGACAGAAAGGGAGAGAGAGAGAGAGAGAGAGAGAGAAAGGCTACTTGTTCTGACCTCTGCATGTTTTTCTGTGCCCGATTGGCCTGGTCGCGTCCCTGTGGTAACCGTCTTTGCACAGGTGGCAGTTGCGTCCGTCTGTGTTGTGACGACATCGGAGACAGACACCGCCGCTCGAATGACCAGACGATCGGTACAGGTCGATGTTCAGACGACAGCGATAGGAATGCCCGTTGCAGTTGCACGCTGTTCACAGCAGCAGAAGTGACTATACGTCGAATCTTGGTAGTTTATGGTCAAATATCTCTATTTACAATGAATGTCTTATCGCTTTCGTAATCTTATTCCATTTATTATTCTTATTATTGTTATTATTTAATATTATTATTTATTATTATTATTTTATTATTATTATTATTATTATTATTATTATTATTATTATTATTATTATTATTATTATTATTATTATTATTATTATTATTATTATTATTATTATTATTATTATTATTATTATTATTATTATTATTATTATAAGCGATGGGTATTATAATATCATGGGAACAATTTTATGGTTGTAGCTCTTTGAGATTCACGGCATTACTTATTATTTAATATAATATAATATATAACAAGGTTTAAAGTGGTTCAGTAGGGACTGCCCTGTGTGAAACAATTTTAATCTAATATTCTAAACTACTGAGGTGTATTTTGAACTTTTACAGTTGTAAATCCCCTCATCCAGTTCATTCCATCTGTTTAAAAAAATGCTGTTTATGTCTCCCAACCCGTTTCTTGAACAGTTTCAACATACTCCTTCATTGTAAAAATCTTTCCTTTGATTTCTTTGTTTGTTAACTCATCAAATCCCCTCTCTCTCTTCTTTTTCCAGGGTTGTCAATCCACAGTGATTTATTTTTCAGTAAAAAGAAACTAAATCTCTGTATGTATATATATATATATATATATATATATATATATATATATATATATATATATATACGGCTACGTCACATAAATTTTTCCAGGAAAGGGCAAAACACATTTTAACACAATGGCCACAGTCATTATTTTAACAAAGTTTTCAAATTTCAATGTCAAATATTGGTATTTGCATTTTCCAGGGCGGTGGCAAGTTCCCCTCTTTCTCCCAATGTGCGGACGACCATGTTTTGCACGTTCATTTGATAGCGAACAAGATGGTCGATTGTAGGCGATATTACAGCATATATTAAATAATTTATTTTAATCTACGAGAAACAGAGGCACAAGTTCCTTTGTCTCTAATAATAATAACTGCAACGAAAACAACTTCGCTTTGCACTTTAATCTTTACGACGTCCCGGAATTTTGTGCTCAAAGATCGCACGCAAAGATCCGCAGCAGACAAAATATTATGACTGATCCTTTAACCAACTGGTCCGGCCGGCGTGGGTTCCTGTTTCCTCTGTAATTCTATACTCCGATTCGCCCCTCTGCTTATTGTGCGTAAGCGATAATTTCCCTCAAACGCTGAACCAGTGGCGCAGCCAGGATTTCCGGAAGGAGGGATTTGTTTTTGGTTTTGACCGTGACGAACTTCGGACTTACACTTTGGCACTTGATCATTAACTAGAAATTATGCTTTTAATATTTACTAACTTTAATATTTACTAACTTTTCTTCGACTTGACAGTCTTGGCTTATTATAGTGTATACTAAATAAACATCTGCACAGTATAATATAATACATGTATGTTAAAAATCGTTTTGGAAGTTACTTAAAAATTTAATTCTAAATGCCGAAAAAATGTGTGCGGTCCTCGGCTTTCATCGATTGCAGACACTTTTGCGGCCCTCGGATAAAAATTTCTGCCCATCACCGTACTAAAACTCTGTGCGACGCTGCATGGTCTGTCTATTGTTTGGACGTTCCTGCGTGCGATGCTCGGTCGCCATCCGCATGAATACGTCTACCAAGGAATGGAGGTTGGTTGGCTTAAGCTGGGAGAGAAGTCGAGTCTCTCGACCGCATCTGTGCTTCGCTTTACTTGAAAGCAAGCGATTATTTTTCTAACATGGGCATCACACGTCCGCTTATATTCATACCACACAACGAACACCTTTACACACATACATATATACATGTGTACAAGCAAACTTATATACAGTGGCGGTTCCAGGATTTTTTGGTGCGGGGATGAAATGAATTCATAGAAAGTTGGTGGGGGATGGAAAAATAAAAGGGAAAAAATCAATAAATTTTACTGGACTTTTACCCAAAAATAGGTTTCACAAGCAAAAAAGTAACTCCGGAAGTCCAGTGGGGGATGCATCCCCACTCACCCCACACGTGGAACCGGTCGTTTTCTGATAATGTTTTCAGTCGTTCAATTAATTAAGGCACTTTAATGTTCTATTATGATGATGTAGGCTATAGGCCTAACTCTTGTATACTGTATAACGTTTCAGTTGTGTTGGAAATAAACTATCTATCTGTCTATCTATCTAATTGCTAATTATTTGTGCAGTGATGAAGGATATTTTGGTGAATTTCGAATGGAGAATGCACGTTTAAGCTACGAACCTCATTCCCGTGTGAGGGCATTTAACTGAGACAAATAAAAGCGCTATAAAATGAAGTAGCAGACAGAATATAGGCATATAGACCAAACACCTCACGCAAAGATCATTATTCTCTATCAGAAATGTTCATGGGGTATGTAATATTTTATAGAACCCAACACAACCCGACCCATCAAATTTCCAAATCAAACCCATTCCGGCGTATAGGGTTGCTTGATCCAACCCAACACAACCCACCGTAACACATTGCAATTTCTTAGACCGTGATTATTTTCTGACCCGACCCACCATAAATGTGGCAAAGTCTGATCCAACCTATGGGTTACCGTTAACCCAACCGGTGAATACGGAACCAGGTTCTGTTTGATCTTACCGACGCATTCTTTGGCGTCCTTAAGCGTTGCTCTCGCCCACGGTCGGTCGTGGTAGAACGGTCGGCATCGCTCGCAGTCCCTCCCGGCGGTGTTGTGTCTGCAGTGACAGGCTAGCGTCGCCCCGTCGTCCGCAGGATCCAGGGGAGGAGGAGCACACCGGGCGGAATGACCGTTGCACTTGCACCGACCGCCAACGGCAAAATCCGACAGTGCGTAGAAAGCCCCGTCCGCGACGACGCCCGATGTTCCCACCGGCGTCGGCGGCGGCGGCGGCGGCCCGCATCGTCGTCGCCCCCTGCCGTCGATGTCCGAGGCCGGAGCGACGACGATCGAAGACGACGCGAACAGAGGTCGCAGTCTGCCAATCCTGAAGGACGGGGCTGTTTTCGAAATCGGCGGCCGACGGACGACCCTCGAGGGTGCTGAACGCGACTCTCGCTGCGGCGGTCGGGGATTCGACGCCGCCGCCGCCGCCGCCGTACGCCTCGGTGCAGAGGGCCTCCTGCTCGTTGGCCCTGGTGACGACCGCCCTCGGGGCACGACCGTACACGCGACGGCACTGGGTCGAGTAGAACTGGAACGGCGTCCACGTCCTCCCGTAGTCCATGCTCTTGTGGATGGACGTCGAGTCGGGCCGAAGGGAGCAGAACTGAAGGCTGACGTACGTGACCTCGTACTTCTTCCCCAAGTTCAAGGTCAGGGTGACGTTCGTCAAAGTGTCGTCGTCGTCGTCGTTGTTGTTGTTGTTGATGTCTAGGGGCTGTGAGATCCAACAGGTGAGGTTATTGGGGTTGTTTAGATCAGTCAGGTAGGCGGGCTGATACTGGCTCTTCGGGTGGTCAGCGTTGCAGACGACACAGCTTCGACCATTCCGTCCATCATTCCGTCCATCATGGCCGGTGGTTGTCGTCAGGCAGAAGGTATTCGGCGGAGATCCACAGGTGCTCGTCGTCTGTACCTATAACAATAATAATAATAAATAATAATAATAATAATAATATATATATATATATATTATGATGATGATATGATGATGATGATGATGATGATAATAATAATAACAATAATGATAATGATGATGATGATGATGATGATGATGATAATAATAATAATAATAATAATAATAATAATAATAATTAATAATAATAATAATAATAATAATAATAATAATATAATAATAATAATAATAATAATAATAATGACTAATAATAATAATAAATGATAATGATGATGACTAAATATAATAATAATAATAATAATAAGTAGTAGTAGTAGTAGTAGTAGTAGTAGTAGTAGTAGTAGTAGTAGTAGTAGTAGTAGTAGTAGTAGTAGTAGTAGTAGTAGTAGTAGTAGTAG